>PVIJ01006870.1:0-87749 GCA_004024925.1 Scalopus aquaticus
GGGGGGGGGGGGGCATACAAAGCAGGGAAGAATGTAAGGATTTAAGAAGCCTCAACTAAGTTCCTAGGGGTTCTGGAAGCCCCACAGTTTTGTTGGCCAGCTTAGCAGGTAACTCAGGAGCTGCTGTAAATGATCAAGATCTTCAACCACCAGTTCTAGCTAAGTGACAGTTTCAGATGATAATTGGGGGGGGGGGGGCGCCAGAGCACAGACTGGCATCGTGAGGATGCCTTGATGGCAAGTGGGGAAAACCTGATAAATGACCCTTCTCTCTCCTGTAATCTCTTTCATAGAAAGTCAAGCTGAGGAGATGGGGAAGAGGAGAGTTTGTCTTGCTGGCAGGAGCCCTCCAGCTTTCTGTGCTGTTCACCGGGGCCCAGCCCCAGAGGAGCTCCCAGGGCTTGTCCAGAGTCCTGGCCGGAAGGCCCTCCCCCACCTGTGGAGATGGCAGGTGTCTTCTCGGGTACAGAGACAGTGTCACTTTCAGGCCTGGCAGTCAGGTGTTTTCTTCTGGGCAAATCGCATCCAGGGGCAACAGATCCTCAGAGCCAAGGTCATGACTGTCAACTCACTCTGCAGTTGTCGTCATTGGCAGGGAGGTGACACCGATGAAGCCACGAGTCTAAGACTCCATGACAGCCTGTTCTTGCCTGTCTTCTCCTAGAGCTGCATCACTTCCTGTTCAGGTTCTTTCTCATCATCATTAACACAGCTGTGGGGGCTGCAGGAGACGTCTAAGACATCACTCATGCCTGGGCTAACCCTTTACGGCAGGGATCCTGCTGGGAGGTGGGCAGGGAGCCGTCAGAAGCTAGAGGTCAGAGGGCAGCATCAGGGGTCCTTTGGGCTCCGTAGAACCAGAAGGATTTTCCTGTGCAGTCCCCAAAGTGGGGCACGGGGAGCCACAGACAGCAGGGTTTGGACCTGAGGTGACTCCAGGCTTCAGGCAGGAGTTTTGACAAGACACGGCATAGCTTCGGAGCAGGTGGTCTCCTCTGTCTCCACCATCAAACAGAACATATTTTGCAGCTGTTCTGTAATAGACTACTGTCTGGGATCCTCGAGCCCTTGCAGTTTTGATCTTCCTCTTCTCAGCATGGGTTGCAGATCCCCCAGCCCAGAAGCTATGCCCTGCCTCTCTCTGCACACTGGGGGTCTGGGGCGGCTACAGCCTTGGGGTATCCTGAGAGCTGCTGGAGACCGGTGTGCACGGTGGGGTGTGGAGGGCGGAAGCTTCTTCTGATCTCCTCACTGGACAACCCAAGAGCGTTAGTATAAAATCCCAGTAAAATAACCTCTCTCAACTAGTAGACAGGTGAAAAAGGAAAAGAACCGTAGATTTTCTTTAGCAAACATGTCATTGTGCCTTTTTCTCTTCTCCCCAGTAAATAGTGCCCCAAATTGAATTGAAAGCTGTGTGTGTAATTGGTTGCCTGACTTTAAATATTTCTTGCACCTATGAATATTACACTTGGATCAGATTCTCATTCTACTGAACCCTCCAGATCTTTGCCAACAGTGGAATTTTGCTAGAATGAATGCACTGTTAGAAATCCCATCCCCAGACCCCACCCTGGAGTATGCATTTGGGTTCTCAGCTCTGCAACTAACCGGCAACATGGTCTTAGGCATGTCATCCTGAGTTTCATTTACTGTAAGCTGGTGCCATTAGGTAGGGCTCTTCTAATTCCTAGGAGGCTTGCTAGGAACCAGTCAGATTTTTTGTAAAAGTGTACCATAAACTCTAAGACCCCAAAAGGTGCCATTTTTTTTAAAGATTTATTTTTTATTTATACATACAAGCTGGGGTACAGGCCAGAGGCGTGGGGCGGCGAGAGGGTTCACCAGAGACAGAGCGGGGAGCAGAACAGGCAGATCAGAAATACACTGCTGAGGGGAGCAGCGGGCGAGGCAGGAGAGGTCTGCCATGCCATGTGGGATTCTCCCCGGCCGGGCGTCGAACTCGTGTCGCCGCTGCTGACAGTTCCACAGCGCAGCGCTTAACCGCTGCGCCACCGGGGAGGCCCGGTGCCAGTTTATTTTTAATTTGTATTGAAGTAACTGGTTTAGGGCCAGCTTGTTCTTGATGGAACATCAGTCACAATCAGAGAAACTACCCTGGGTTCCTTGCTTCTGTCTGTGGGGTGGTGTTTTGAAACCTAACTTTGGTTAACGCGTCTTCCTCTTGCTTTCTGGCATCGCATCTGTCTAGTCTTGCCATTCCTTCTCCAGTCAGCAGGGAGACCTGTGCTGGCTGTTTCCTCTCACTTGTGTCATTTTGCTTTCACCTTGTCCCAGCTGACAGGTAGGACTTAAGTAATTTTGGTGGCGTCCGACTTAGTGATGCTGAGCTAAGGGGGTGGGGGGGCTCAAGCAGTTGTCGAGGGAAGTTCACTTTGATTAGCTAGCCCCTGGCGTGCATGGGCGCTCCCTCTGTGTCTAGGGGCTGAACGCTCACAAGGAGGGAGGGCGAGGATGGCAGGGCTGAGGGAGGCACGGAGTGTAACAGTCGAGACTCCTTTCTCTTCCTTGAAGATAACACTTTGAACTTATCATGGGATGTATTGTTCAGTGATAAGGGAGGGAAGACTGGCTCCTGGATTGGGAGAGACATGCAAAATGTTTCATAAGAGGGAAGTTCTAACATGTGAGTCTAAGTGAGCAATACCTTTCACCTAGGTTGGAGCCTGCTGTTGGTGCCCGCATGCCAGCCAGTGCCCTGAATCTAAGTCACACTCTCCATCTTCCTGCACCTCTAGTGGGCATGGACTTGCGGAGCCTTTCCGCAGAGCAGCCGGCAGGACTTCATTAAATGAAGTGTCCACCTCCCCTCTGCCCCAGGAATTCCAGTGCTAGGGGTGTATCGCAAAGGGGTCGTGGACACTGACAGGTTATTGGCAGAGACGGCAAGAAGCTCAGTGCAACTAGGAGAGCTGTGCTCATGAGGAGGAGAGCCTGAGGGGAGTGGCCACGGAGCTTGGCAGCAGCGAGCAGCCATTGATCAGGTAGAAACCTAACAACTTAGATGAATCTGAAAAAGACGCGTTTAAAAAAAAAACAGAATGAGATCTATAGCACAACATTTGCACAAATTAAAAATACATGCATACAAAACAATCCCCATTTGCATTAATACATACAAATAAACAGATACACATTGAACCATTAGAATGATTGACTGTGGGGGTGAGGAAGAGGAGATGAATATGCAAATAATGAGAATAAAATACATAAAACAGGAGAGGGGGACCTTGAATGGAAATACGTGAGGAATATGATTTACTCAGTCCCCTGCTCCTGAGGCCCAAAATAAATAATTCCATAAAAACGATGAAATCCAAATTTTTGACTTCATCTGGGCTCTGGAGTCTGTACGTTCTCCAGTGCCCGGTGGATCCAGCCCTGAAAGGAACAGGGGTCTGGTCAATGTAAAACCCAGACTGACTTGTTGAGCTTTGATCCCTCAACCGGGTCGTAGGTGAGGCCCCGTTGGTCCTCTTGGCTGCGTGGTAATTCCTCGTTTTTCTCTTGGCTGCTCCAGCCGGTGTCCCTCAGGCTTCCCTTCCTACGTTTCCCTCTCTGAGCCGTGCCCCCAGCTCGGCAGCTCCCCCACAAGTTCCCGCAGATCCACATCCTGGGGCCCATTAGGGCACTTGATTACCAACAACAGAGTTGCGCCTTGTTGTCTTTAGCAAAACAAGGGCTGTATCAGAATGTGGAGGCCAATGGAATCCATAGGACGAAATGCCAAGCAAGCCAGCCTGCAGCCTCTGCCATGTTGTATGCCTTGGGCGGGAGACATTCTATGGCATGTGGCAGGAATCCACCTGATCTGCCATGGAGTAAAAAGAAATGTCATTCCTTGTAATGAATGCCATGAAAGGGCAGAGGTCATCCTGACTTTGAAGGCAACTGGCCCCTAGAATAGCCTCTCTGTATGCTGCTTCTGCTTTTCTCTGTGTTGGCTCCTTCCTTCCCACTGATCACAAACTGTTTTCCATGGAGATGGGGCTGGAGGTCCCTTACACCTGCCTTTTATCTCCTTGCCACTTCTGAGAAAGGCTGGCTTTTCCTGCCTCTGATGGTAAAAATATCCAGAAAAGCTGCTGATTTGTTCTGCTTGAGTCGCATGCACCCGTGGTATGCAGTGGAACTGGAATTCTACGTGGGTCGCCTCTTTTAAAACCTCCTTTTGGTGAGGTCCCCAAAGGAGGGGCTGATAGCAGAGTCACTTGGAATGATCGGGAGTCAAGAGGCTGCCCCAAATTGTGTCCACTACAGTAGGACACTAGAGAACTAATGCTGAATCTCAGGAGGATACAGTGACCTGATGAAATATTTTTCCTTATCTAATTGCCAACCGGACTCAGTAAGATACTGAATGCCAATCACTGGGCATAATGCAGCACACACAGTAGGCGTATATGTGTCTTGGTGTGGATTTCTTCAGAAGCTGACTTTGAAACCAGGATTCAAGTGCAAGTCATTTTCATGGACAGTGCAGGGATACCATTCGCGGTGTTGAGAAGGGAAGGAGCAGTAAGGGCTGAGTTATTAAGACCTGGGCGCCTTGGTTGGCTGGCTCTTAGTCCCATGAGGAAACTCTTAGGAACAGTCCAGAACACTTGTCTCCCTGATCCCACCCAAGGGGCCAAGGAATTGGGGTGTTTGTATCAACTCCTGAGAATTCAACTGAGGGCTGCTTCTGGGGGCTGTTGCTCAGCACTGCCCAGGGCTGCCACATGGGTGGGGTAGCTTTTGTGGTTCCAGCCTGAGCACCAGGGGCCCAAGGGGCAGGGCAGGCTCGGCAGCTACCTGGGTGCTGCCCTCTGCCCAGCCCCTCTCTCCCGTCGTTAGTTTCAAGGCCCCCCGAGTATAGGGATCACATCTTACTTATTCTCAAATCTCCCACATAACCTATCACAATACTTAACACATCGTCATGGCCAGTAAATAGTTATTCTTTGCTTAATTAATGACATTTCAGGGTATCTTGTCCCTGATGATTTATTGGTATTGCCTCTGTATATCTTGGACTTTCTAGGACAGAATGAACTTCAAGTCATTACCTTCTTTTCCATTCAGATATATAATTGAACATGTTCTCATTTTTATATTTCTGTAAAACTTCTTGTGCAACTGCATTCATAAATAAATAACAAGTATCTGTTATTCCACAGGTTGTGTATGTAGATCTCAACCTTATCTCTATAAGAAGCTATCTCCAAATTGGGGGAATTTGGAGACTCGTGGTATGTAGATTCTTATTAGCTCCCTTGCCTCTATCAGCCTAGCCTTCTGCCACGCTAATAGCCTGCCCTCCTGCGTGTTCAGCCTTATCCTACCCTTATTCCTCCCGAGAGCCAGTGCGAGCCATGCTTCATGTTGTATTGAGAATCCCCGCCCCCTGGGGGTTAGGGGAGGTCATCCATTTCCAGCTCAGCTCGCCTGGCTTCCCAAAGGAATTCTCAATGACTCAGCTACCAGATAGCTCAGTCTTAGTCCTTGGCGTTTCCTGTCCTTGGGACCAGTTTCCTCCCAGGACCCTCAACTTGTTTGGGAGCCTGGCTCTGGTCCCAGGTCAGTAACTGCCGAACCTAGTCCTCGACACCTCATTTTGGGAGGCTCCTCTTTCTCCAGTTGCTACTTTGGTCTTATTTTTGGCTAGCCCAACATCTACCCTAACTCAGAATACAGGTCACCATAACAACCTTCCCCAAGGGGTTTTTCTGCCTAGAAGCCACTGGCTTCATGATGCTTCATCCTGTTGGACTTCTTAAACCAGTGATGGAGTTTGTCGTATCCCCGTGATGGTCATAGCTGGCTTTTGGCAGTCCACTCAACCCTCAGCTCTTGCCAGGTTTGCTAAATCCCCTATCACCTCTCCTCTCCTTGTGCCGGCCTTCCAGCGTGCTTGGGATGAAGGCATTTAGGACATTGTCAGGGTTGGCTGTTTTGTTGACATTTCCTACTTTGAGGATTCCAGCTTACCTTCTCACCCTTAAACCACTTGTTAAACCACTGATGCTGTCTTTTGGCATCCTTAGAGATGAGCGGATCCAAGAGATGGGGTTGGAAAGTGGGCATCCAAAGTGGGTTGTTAAGAGTGATTGGCATGAATGCCTGGTGCGTACTGTGGGGTGTCCAGACCAGTGTTCAGCGCTGGATGTCTCTGCTGCGCCCCTTATGCCTTCCTTGATCTAAAATTTCCTGAAGCCTGTGCTTTCCACAGGGGGTTGTAGCAAATAAGGATGGAGCTGTTTCCTGAGAGGCAGTGTGGTGCCCAGACAGCCTTGTCCCTTCTTGTTCTCTCCTGTTGCCCATTTTAAGACATTGCGCTTTGTCACACCTGCTCCGAGTCTCCCTTCAAATCTCACCTTTCTCTCCCTCCCGGAGTCCATTGCTTCATTTTCTTTTTCTTTCTTGCCTGCTTCTCATGATCTTGGTTCTTGTTGACTTCTCCTTTTGAGTCCCTTATTCTAGCTCAGAGCTATGACACGATCCTTACTCGAGGATTTAAATTATCTTGGGGCTTTCCTTTGTTTCCCAAAGGATGCATGTATTTCTTCACAAGCTCCCAACCCCCACCCCAAACCAAGAAACATCTACAAAATCCCAGAAAATAATGCTTCAAGTGGATTCTTTGGAAAGTCACCATTAGATACTCCAGAGCTTTGGTCAATAAAAGCAAATTCAGGAGGCACAAGTAACGATCTCTGGAATTGTGTACTTGATCTTGATCAGGTCCAGCCAGTGTCTCGCTTGGAGCCTAAGAAGGGAGAATGGAGGAAGAGTCATACGATTTCCATTTAAATTGAGAATCTTTTCCCTGGAAACCCAGAGGCCTCTCTGCTGATCTCCTGCTGTTTGCTTCCTTTTATGCATCCTATTTGGAGGATGGCATGATTATTCCCTAAACATATTACCGCAGCTCTTCCGGCAGATTCTCTCTTCTAGGAATGTCGCGAGTGAATTACCATGCATGTTGGCATGAGGCCTCAGCCAGCAGGAGCCAATTATTTAAAAAATTTCCAAGCAAATCAGATCAGTGTTTCACAAGTTACTGGCCAAGAATCTTCAGAAATCCGTGCAGCATTCCTTTGCTACAGTATGTATTGCTGACCTAAATGTGTCCCAGTCTCATTCTCCCCAGGTCCATATTCCCACATTTCTAACTCCGTGGGTTTTGTTAGGACACCAGCTCACACCCATTTGCAGCCCGCTAATTGGATCATTTCACTTATCAAAACTGTAAATGGTTGTTTGATCAGATCAGATCATTAAATTTCCTAATTAGGCAGCGCAGACTCCCCTCTGGCAGATGGACTGAGCCGCACCTATCTGTGACACAACTTCATCACACTTTGCCTCACTGTCAAGACCACGTCTCAGGCAAGAAATATGTTCTCTTGGCTAGGTGACACACGGGCTGTCCAAAACTGGCGTCTCCAGCTCAGAGGAGACTTGGCTGAATTGGAACATGTAGAATATATGCCACGGTTAAAATGCATTAGCAGCCAGCACATGCGGCGAGGCTGCCATGTCGGATCTGCATTCCTAACTGAACCATTTGTTTATGGGAAGAGTGGGCCCCACCATCGTGAGTTAACACATCGAATGGACATTCGAGAACATTTAGGCTTAGGCATAAAAGAGGGAGCAGGAGAACAGCATATCGTGGTGCAAGATTTTGTTTGTTGATTGAGCTGGGAGGATGCTCGAGACGGTCCTGTCCCTCAAGGACACGTGCCTCAATGGCACGGTGCCTACAGTGTCACTTGGGATGATGTGGGACTCTGTGCGCCTTCCCAGAGGGGTATCTCCTGCTGTCTGATCTAAGTCCTTTCCAGTAAAATTGCTTTCTCTCTCTCCTTGTTCTGTTATCAAGAAGCCTCCTTCCATCACACAAGTAGAGCTGTTATTCTCAGGGAAGTGCAATTTCTTTTAACTGTTAAGGACCCAATAGAAAACATTAAAAAAAAAAAAGAAGAAAAGAAAAAAAGAAAGGGGAAAGAAAACAACTCCAAGTGAGAACGCTTGAGAAATTTAGTCTGTACTTTTGTCTAAACAGAGCTGTTTGTTTTGATTTCCGTGGCTGTCACAATATAACAGGGTCTGGGGTGTACAGTGCTACTATTTTGAAGAATTGTCACAGTGGATCAGCCTGAGTCTGTTTTGATCTGGACCACCTTCACAAAAGGGTTTTTTGTTGTTTTCCCTTCTCTCTCATAGAAGGAAAACATACTGCGGTTAATTAAGATACTAATTTAGATTCATTTCGGTTATTTCCCAGTCCATGAGTGGAAATGTATCATATTAATGCCAAAATTAGACTTGGATAGTCACCATATTTTGTATCTAAAGTGCGTGTATGATTTGTCTTTTCTTGTTCCTGGGTGCCTCTGGGAATTCTCCAGAAGTTGCATCACGAGGGAGTCTTGGTCCTCCCTGGTGGTTGGGCTCGACACCCAGCAGCACCCCAGAGCAGCTGGCAGGAGCAGCACCTTGTTCTGAGTTCGGCTTGTTCCTGGCACGTTGGTGCTGCAGACCTGCAGGCCTGTCAGTGCTGCCTAAGAGCGGGCCACCTCCAGGTCGCTGGGGCAGAAAGAGGGGAGTAGGGCTTCTTTCTCCACCTTTTTTCTAGTGGGAGGTGGAGGTGAGCTGGGGTTGTGCCTTGGACCCCATTGTTAGTGCTCATAGGCCTGCTCTCTGCTGCGTGACCCCTCTCACTGCTGTGTGGCCCGGGGTCATCCCTGTCCATCTCGCTGGGGTGGCTTGGATGCGCTCGGCTCCATGGTAGGGTGGCCTTGCAGGAGACGCCCAGGAGCGGTGTTAGCAGTGTCCGAGTGCCACTGGCTGCTCCACAGCCTCTGCTCCCCCTCGGCGGGGAGGGCACTGCAGTGCAGACCCACAGCGCGGCCCAGCTGGGTGGCCCCATCCCAGAGTGCGGCTGCCTGCTGTGAATCAGCCTTTTCAGCTCATGGACACTGTCTCTTTCTCCTGAGGGCGCACATGGCACCACGGTGGCTGGGCCGCGTTCCCGCAACAGCTGCAGGATGCATCTGGGGCCACCAACTCCCAGCTCGCAGTGACAGTGTCCTTGCTCCTGGGCTCCATCTTTCTCACTGCTGTGGGGAACCCCGCAGTGCTTTTTGGCTGTCTAAGGATCTCTTACCTATCATAGAGGGGATTCCATTTGTTTTCAGGACACTCTAGAGCCCCCCTCCCCATTGAAATTGAGTGAGCAGAAGAGGGAAAGAACATGACTTCCGTTCCTGAGCATGGTCTCTGCTCCCAGCCGTGTCTTCGTAGCTCAAGGGTTTCTCTTCCATCATCTTATAAAAACTTAAACTTGTGTAGGCTGAGTTTCCAGGTTTATGCTGTTGTTTTTTAATGTCCACAGAATTAACATCATAACAATATTGAGTTGTTTGATCCACAATGCAATGATACATGCAAATGATACATGTTTATATGTATGTATGGACATATACATGCACTCAAATTTATATGTGCACACAGACATTTTAAAGTAGCCGTGTTGAGGTGTAATTGAGATATATAAACAATCACACGTTTAAAGTATACAGCTTCATAGTTTTTGACATGTATATGCCCATGAAACCAGGCACCAATGAAGATGATGAACTTAGCCGTCACTTCCCAAAAGTTACCTCTGTGCTCCATTTTTATTTCTCTCCCCTCTTTTACGCAGAATAACTATTTTGAAATTAATTTACAGCATTGTGTTCAGTTCCCTTTTTCACTCCTGTGTACTATTCCTGTGTCCAGGTACAACACAGGTTGTTCAGTTACATGTTGATGTATATTTTGGTTATTTTTGGTTCCAGTCTATTACAAATAAAACTTACAATATTTATGTACAAGTTTTTGTATGGACATGCTTTTTTAAAATTGGGTAAATACCCAGAATGGCTGGGTCATTTGGTAGGTGTATATTTAATTTTTAAAGAAATTGCAAGACTGTTTCCCAAAGTGATTCTGCCATTTTGTGTTCCCACCAGTGGTGATGGAGCATTTCAGACCCTCCAATCTCTACCAACTTTGATATGATCAATCTTTCTCATTTTAATCATTTTAACAGGTGGATAGAACATGTCATTTTGGTTTTAACTTACATTTCTCTGAAGTCTTATGATGTTGAACATCTTTTTTGTTTATATATCTGAAATCCATGAATTTCCTTGATGAAGTGTCTGTCTCTGCTACTATTCATGTATTCATTTTCTTTCTTAGTTCTGAGGGATCTTGCGTTCAAGTCCTGTATTAGGTATGTATATTGTAAATATTTTCTCCCACTCTGGTTTGGTTTTTGCCTCAATTTATTTTTTAAAAAATGTTTTCTTTTTAAATCTATTTGATTTTTGATTTGTGGACTAAAAAGGAAAGGTAAGCTCCATTAACCCAGTGGCCTTTATTTTTCCATAAGCAGAATAATCACATTCTAATGGAAATACAGACTATAGGAACAGTAGTTTTTATAAATACAACTCCCTGAACAAGCGGGACTGCTTGCTTCAGCTTGAGTTAATTTTTAAATAGTGCAAAGTATGAGTTGAAGGTGTTTGCATAAAGATATGTAGCTACTTTTGTACCTTTTGTTGAAAAGATTTTTTTTCTCCGGTGAATTGTCTTTGTGCTTTTACGAAAAATGATGTCTCTATATACAAATGTCTGTTGATAGATTTTTGTATTCAGTTTTATTGATGTATTTGTTTACCTTGGCACCAAACTGTCTATATGACTGTAGCTTAGTAACAAATCTTGGAATCAGGTAGTTCACACTTTTTTTTTCAGAGTTGTTCTGGCTATTCTAGTTCCTTTGTATTTTTGTAAGAATTTTATTTTTTATTGTTATTTATATCTTTTACATTTTGTATTCCCCTTGGGTAACCCACCACCAATTCACCCGTGATCCCTCTCCGTGGTCCCTTGTGTCCTTTTCTACTCCATTTTGTGCCCTTATCCTCCCCCCCGCCCCCCGCCGCCCCCGCTGAGTGTCTCTCTCCTATTTGGTTTCACTATAGTTATAAGTGAAACCATTCGAGAATTTTATTTTTTTAAAGATTTATTTATTTATGTATACAAGATTTGGGTGTAGGCCAGAGGCGTGGGGAGTGTAGAAGATTCACCAGAGACAGAGTGGGGGGGGCAGGACAGGTAAACTGACTGAAATACACTGCTGAGGGGAGCAGCAGGGAGACAGGAGAGGTCTGCTGTGCCATGTGGGTCAGCTCCCTGCCAGGGATAGAACTCATGCTGCAGTGGCTGCCACAGCTTCCTAATGCTGCGACTTAACCCCTTGTGCCACCAGGGAGGCCCAGTCCTTTGTATTTTCATAAGCATTTTAGAACTTGCTCTTTGGGATTTCATCAGGATTACAGAAATTTATAGGAATCAATTTGGGGAGAATTAACATCATAACAATATTGAGTTGTTTGATCCACAAACATAGTATTATCTATCTATATAGTTAAGTCTTTAATTTAGTTCAAAGATGTATTACAGTTTCCAATTAGAGACATCACATATCTTTTGTTGGATTTAATGTCTAAATATTTCATAGTTTTATGCTAATGCAAATGATAGCTTGTAGACATTTAAATTAATTCTGGTAGGGCATATTCCTCTATATTTTCTACATAGACAATCATGTCACCTATAAATGAAGTCAGTATTGTCGCCTCCTTTCCAATCTAGGTGCCTTTTTCCCCCTATTGCAATGGCTTCTAGGATGATGTTAAATAGAAGTGGTAAAGCTATATCCTTGCCTTGTTCTTGATCATAGAAGAGTAAGAATTCAGCTTTCACCTTTAAGTATGACGTTGGCTGTAAGTTTTTCGGTGTCACACTGGGTTGATGAAGTTCTCTTTGTAGTTTAAGAATTTTTTTTTTATCATTAATGGCTATAGAATTTTGTCAATTGCTGAAACTACTGAAATGATTGTATAGGATTTTTTCTCCTTGCTCATATGGTGAATTATACTGGTTTCAAACGTTAAACCAACTTTGTATTCCTAGGACAAACCTCACTTGTTCATGACTTAGTTTTTTTTTTATGGATTTGCTAATTTGTTTACCATTTGGAGAATTATGTTGGATATTGGTTTTCTTTTCCCCTAGTGTCTCTGTTTAATTTGATTATTAGTGTACTGCTGACATCACAGAGTTGGAAAGGACCTCCTCTTCTAATGTTTTTTTAAATTACAAATTTAAGTTCTTTAATAGAGAACTATTCAACTTTTTTCTTGTTGAGTGAACTTTGGTAGTTTGTGTCTTTCAAGGAAATTGTCCTTTTCATGTAATTTGTTGAATTTTTTGGCATAAAGGTGTTCATAAAATTCCCTTATTACCCTTTTAATGTTTGTGGAAATGACATTGGTGCTATTCCTTTTACTCCTGATTTTGCTAATTTGGTTCTTGTCTCTCTTTTTTTAAATCAGTCTGACTGAAAGTTTTATTGATTTTTTTTCTATTTTCCTATTCAATGATTTCCATTCTTATAATTATTATTTCTGTTTGTCTGCTTATTTAAGGCTTAATTTGCTCTTTTCCAATTTTTTATAATGAGAATTGATGTCACCGACTTGAACCTTTCCATTTTTTAATAAATGACACCTAAGTATTGCTTTAGAGGTGTTCTGCAGATTTTAGTATTTTGTGGTTTTTTTTAAAATTCAGTTCAAATTTATTTCTTCTTCTTTGACTTCATATATTATTTAGTTATTAAATATTTGGGAATTTTCCCAGATAGCTTTCTGTATTCAAATTTAATTACATTACAGTCAAAGAACTTAGTTTGTATGACTTGAATCTTTTCAAATTTTAAATTTATTGAGCCTTGTTTAATGGCCCAGCTGATGATCTATTTTGGTAACTGTTCTGTATTCACTTGAAGAGACAGTATATTTTACTCTTGTTGACTGCAATGTTCTATAAATGTCAATTAGGTTAAATTGGTCAATTGTGTTGTTTAAAATACTCTTATTTTTTAAACTCATTATGGAGAAATGGATATTGAAATATCTGACTAAAACTATGAGCTGATTTGTTGGTCTGTACAGTTCTATAAGTTTTTGCTTCATATAGGAGCATAAGGATTTAGTATCATCATGCCCTCTTGATGAATTGACCCCGTTATCTTTGCCAGTAATTTTTGACCTTTTTATCTTTGGTAGTAGGTTTTGCTCTGAAAACAGTTTTTTCTAACACTAATGAAACCACAACTTTATTTTGATTAGTGTAAGCATTGATAACATGAATCATTGTTAATTAGCGGGATGTTTTTCATCCCTTTAACCTTTTTGTGTAATATGCTTTGTGTGTTTCTTATAGGCAGCAAATGCTCACGCCTTATTTTTATATGTAATCTGGCTACCTCTCCCTTTTAATGTGGGTATCTAGGGAGTTGGCAAACTTTTTCTATAAAGGTCCAGATGGTAAGTGTTTTAGGCACTGTAGCCCAAGTTTATATGATCTTTCTGCTTTTGCCTCTTCCTTCTTCTTCTTTTAAATGATTCTCTAAACATGTGAAGATAATTCTCAGCTCTAGGGTCATACTGAACTAGGATGCTGGTCAGATTTGGTCAATAGATATTAGTTTTCTGAGCCTGCCTTGGACTACTTATACTTAGTGTGATTATTGGTATTGTTAGGTTTAAAATCTGTTATTACTGTTAATCCTGTATTATCTGTTTTTTATTTATTTTTGGTGTGTGTGTACTTGTTTTTCCCTTTCTCCATATTTTATGCCTTCTTTAGTATTGAGTGTTTTTTTTTTTTTGGTTCTACTCATTTTTTTACTTAAAAGCTATAAGTCATTGTTATGTTATTGTAGTGCTTGTCTTAGGGTTCTTAATGTTTCTCTTAATTAATCAGTCTACCTTCAATTGAGAATATAAAGACATCACTTATACTCCCCTTCCATTCTTGTGTTATTTCTGTCACACATTTTACTTCTATGTTGTAGACTTTATAACACTGTTATGATTTTGATTTAGTCAATTATATTTTAAAGAGATTAGACTAATTAGAAAGAATTTATATATATTGTATGTGTATGTGTATATATCTGTGTATATGTATGTATGTGTGTGTCTGTGTGTGTGTATATCCGTATATGCGTGCACACACACACATATATTCCCCTATGGAGTACTATTCTAGTACTGGTCTTTCTTCTTTATAGCTCAGGATTTCTATTTGGTATCATTTTTCTTTTGCCTGGTAGACTTCCACTAACATTTCTTGTACTATGAGTCTGCGGACAATAAATTATAGATAGACTTGTATTTCTGGAAAAGTCTTTTTAGCTGGGTAAACACTGGGTATACAATTTAAGGTAACAGATTTTTTCTTCCACTGTATTGAAGATGTTACTCCACTCTCATCTCACTTGTATTAATCCTAGTGAGACATCTGCTGTCATTCTTATCTTTGTTTCCTTGTATATAAAGTGTCTGCCCCATCTCCACTTTCAAGGTGCTTTCAAGACTTTCTCTTTAGCATTGATGCTGAGCAATTTGATTGTGATGTACCTTTGTTGAAGCTAATAAAATTTGGCTATTATTTTTCCAAATATATTTTTCTTTTAGGGCTCCAGTTACTTGCTTGAAATTGTCTCGTAGATCACTTCATAAGATTCTGTTTTTCTATGTGTTGCATTTTTGGATAGTGTATTTCTATGACTATGTTTACTAACCTTCCACAATTTTGAATAACTATTAACCCCATCTAGTATAGTTTTATTTCAGACATTGCAATTTTCATCTATGACAGTTTTATTTAGATCTTTTTAATATCTCCCATGTCTCTACTTCACTTTTTGACCATATGGAAGTAAGTTATGAGAACTGCTCTACTGCCCTTTCCTGCTAGACTAACATCTGTGTCTCTTCTGGGTTGGTTTCAATTGATTGATTTTTCTGATCATTGTGGTTCATATTTTCCTGTTTTTAATATCTGTTTGTTTTTGATTGGGTGCCAGACATTGTGCACTGTACCTTGTTGAGGGCTGCCTAGATATTATTTATGTATTCTTACAAATACTCTTGATCTTTTTTCCATGACAAAGTTTACTTAGACATACTTTGATCCTTTTTCATTTTTAAGATTTATTAGGCAGCACTAAAGCAGTGTTTAGTCTAGAACTAATATTATTAATTCTGGTTTTCTTACTCTTTCTTTGCCAGAAATGGAAGTCTTCTTGACAGATTTTTAATTTTACTAAAGTTGATGAAGGTGCAAGAGACAGTTGTACTACCTGAGGTGCTGGTATTCAAGAGTCAATCTTATCAAGGTTAATATTTTACTCTTCTTTTTTTTTTTCTTTGAGTAACTTTACTGTCCTCTAATAGTTCCCTTATTTAATAAATAGATAAATCCAGAAATAATCCACATTCTCACTCTTTTACAGATTTATCTTCCTTCTTCTAGTTTATGTAATATTTAGATTTATATAGAATTATATATATATGTATATATGTGCCATATTATATATGTTATAAGTTATATAGAGAGAATAATTTTTTCTGTTCTGTTGATGTTGGGTAAGGGTTGCATTTAAGCAGTAGTATATATGATAAAAATTTTGACAGAGCCTATGTCCATATGAGCCAAATTCTATTACTGTGTAACAAGTTACTTTAAAATTGAATGTCTTTATGAAGCCATTTTATCATATTTGTCTATCATATTAACCAGGAGTTCATAAAGAGCACAGTGGAATTGGTGTCTCTCTCATAATACCTGGCACCTCTGCTTGAAAATTTCAGTGACTGCTGTGACTTAATTACTGGGGGCTGGAATCATCTGGAGACATCTTCACTTACATACTCAACACTGGCTGTCATTTGTGACTTCATATGGGGCCCTAAACCAGAGATCTACCTATTATCCCTCCTTGTGGCCTGGAGTTTCTCACAGTAGTTTTCAGAGAGGTTGGGCTGTTTACCTCATGTCACAGAATACAAGGCCAGAATGGTGTCACTTATTATGACCCAACCTTGGAAGACATAATGTTATTATTTCTACTATACCCAGTTCTTGGGTTTTAAGGCACCTAGACTCAAGGGAAGGGATTCAGGCTCCATCTCTTGGTAGCATATTAATAAGGTTATATCGTAGAGGTGCATGTTAGAGATATTATTGTTCTCATCTTTGGAAAATAGTCTGCTATAGCCTAGCTACAAATTTTTACATCACCTTCACACACATTCAAGCACCTCCTCTCCTAAGACCTTCAGAGTTTCATCCTGTGGTGGTGTAAGGTCAAAGTCTAAGATCTTGTGAACCAGTGGGTTTTCTCTGGTGCAATTCTTTTAGAATGTGTTCTTCTTGCTCTAAATATATATGAACCAAAGTGACAATTTATCTGCCCTCTCCACATATACCACAGTGAGACCTGCATAGGAGAATCTCTATAGTTCTCCCACTCTAAAAGAGAAAAGGCACACAGAAGTTACTAGTTCAAAGCCATTTAAAAAAAATCTAAGAAGTGTATGTCATATCCTTGGTTAGGACTTAGTCCTACTCCCTGGAGTTGTCCTTCATGACTCTTAGTTTTTTGCTGTGTTCTGTATTCTACCCTCTGATACATTCTTTTTCTTTGCAAAGCTCCATAGTTGTAAGTCAGTAAGCTTCTCTGCCTGCTTGGTGCTTAAGGACTCAAAAATGTCTATTCATTTTGTAGTTCTCTGACTCTCAGTCTAAACTGCTACCATTCTTTTAAAAATTACGTGGTTTTCATCTACATTAACTTATGTTTTTCATCAGTTAAGTTCCATGTGCACAAATCTCTTCAAGGTGAGCCCTTCTTGGGCCTCCCTGGTGGCACAGCAGTTAAGCGCTGCGCTGTGGAGCTGTGGGCAGTGGCGACGCGAGTTTGACGCCCGGCCAGGGAGATTCCCACATGGGGTGGCAGACCTCTGCTGCCTTGCCCGCTGCTCCCCTCAGCAGCATATCTCCGTCCATCTGCCTGTTCTGCTCCCCACTCCATCTCTGGTGAACCCTCTCGCCGCCCCACACCTCTGGCCTGTACCCCAGCTTGTATGCATAGATAAATAAATCTTTAAAAAAAAAAAAGATGAACACTTCTTAACTTTGGGACCTCTGTGAACCTACCACGAAGCAACTGTTTTGTCTTAGGAACAGTCTTTGTCTAACAGAAAAGATCTGCAAGGGATGGAGATACCTAAACATTCTTTTGTCTGTTTGAAAGTCCTATGATGTTTTAATCTTTCTAAGGTCATAAGAAAGAGTCTTACAGCCACACCTTGACTTCATGTTTACCTTGAGATGTTTTCGTGTATTGTACCCTGAATTTGATCGTCACCTTGAGGCCATTTCTGTTTTTAATAATTTTCTGCTGTGAGAGATGGCAGTTTTATTTTCAAGCCAAACAAATCCTAGTTCCTTATATTTTCTTTAATACTGAATCATTCATTTTATATAGCAAAATATAACTCAGTGACACTTTGGCACTCTGCTTGGAATACTCTCTAGCCGAATCCACCAGTTCATTTTTATTTTCATTTTTCATGTCATTACAAAAACAGTTGCATTGATTCAAAAAAAGAAAGAAAGAAAAGAAAAAAGTTGCCAGACTTCCTGCCTCTGCATAGTGTGGGTCATCGTTTGTTTTTACCAGTCTGTCCTTTTTGCCAGTCGCTTGTCAACGTCATTTCTATTGATTAAAGCAATCACAGACTTGCCCGATTGATAGGGAAGACAGTGGGGAGTGCAAGGTCTGGATGGGCATGTGAAGGTTACACTTCAGAAGACCAAGAGAGATGATAAATGTTGCTGCAGTTGCCTTTGGAAGATACAGTCTGCTGCATCAGTAGCAATTGCAGTGCTTGTGGGCAAGTGAGGTTTACCACAAGATACAAGAAGCTCACAAGATGACACTCTCATAGGCAAGTCCAGTGAAGTCTACTCCAGACTGGGAACAACGAGTGCAGGATTGGGCTTGTCCCTCCACATCTTCCGAGAATGCTGCTTATAACTTAGGCTTGGTATGGGGAGGCCAGAGGGGGGATGCTTCAAGGAAATGGAAGACGTCAAAGGCACTGTGACGTCTCAGGTTGCTGAGCTAAATAATATTTGCCAAAGAACCGTTCCACTTTTCTCTTTATTACCCTAGACCTTGTGGGGTCCACAGTCATGAAATGCAGGTTCCTGTAGTGGTAAAACAGTTTAATGGAAATCTTTTACCTCCCCTGCAGGCCACCTGCTTCACATTCATATTTCAGGGCTTACTTTACTAATATCAGAGGAAGATCAACTTTGTGCCATTTACTGTGTTTGGTGCTGCGGTCATGAAAACTAAGGGTCTTGACCCAAAAGAACTCAGAGTGATGGACTGTTTATAGTATTTAACAGAGAAACCTGTGAGATCATTTCATCACACCTGGATAATTTCTAGGGAAAACATTAACAATATTTTAGTAGACTTTATGTTTTAGGGCATTTTTAGGTTTATATGAAAATAGTACAGAAAGTGTAAGTCACTCCCCTCACCGCCCCCCCTTCAGACTTTCTCCCATTGTTAACATCTCACGTCAGCGTGAGGTTTGTTAGCGTGGGTGAACCGGCACTGCTTCATCACTGCTAGGTGAAGTCCATATTTACTTGAAGCTTCACCCTGTGTGTTGTCGATCTGTGGATTTTGACAAATACATAATGTCATGTGTCCGCCGTTACAGGGAAAGCATTTCTTGGAAGCAACTAAAGGAAGGCAGAAAGGTCAAAAAAGGTCTCATTGGAGGGTGGGTGGCCAGTGGATTGTTGACATTTAAGTTTATTCATGAAAAATAAAAGTTAATTTAGATAAGTAGACTCTGGAGACAGTATTTCTGACAGGAGCAGTAAGTGCAAAAGCATGGAGTTGTGAAAGAGCATAGTGTATTTTGGAAAGAATGGAAAATTCACTATCACTGGGCCATAGGGGTTCTGGTATGAAAAGCGGTACAGCTAGAGAAGTTGGGGAAGACTGCAATGGACCTCATGCACTGTCTTCTGTAGCTTGGTGTTTATTTTATAGGCATCACGGTTGCTTAAAGGGACCAGGAAGAGGACTCTGATGTCAAAATGACAATAAGGGGAAAGACTGTGGCAGGAAGTATGCTTAGCAATAATTAGTAGTAATTTGGTGGGGGAGAGAATAGTAATTCTATACTGTGGCAATGACAGTGGGACTCAGGGAAGGGGTCAAGTTCAGAAGCTTGTGCTGAAGCATTTGGAGACCAGCTGAATGTGAAGGATAAAATCATGGATACTAGCTTGGGAAACTCAGTGCAAGAGATCGTAATCGAAACAGACTATATAGAGAGAAATTAGTTTGTAATCACATGGGCTGGAAAGAGTTCAGCTTTAGACCTGTTTGCTGGTGGTACCTTTGGGCTATTCGAGAAGGAGATGTGCAAGATGTAATTGGAAATATGGAGTTTGGAGAGAGGTTGATATTGAAGGGGATTGAAAACCTGGGTAGTTTTAACTTAGCCTATCTCAAGATTTAGGATTTGTTAGTGTGTTAGGAGAGTATGACAACTATTGACAAGCGTTTGCTCAGTTTTAAACTGAGCACTTCAATATAAAAGAGGTTCAGAGGTTCTAGTATCTCTTTGCAGAAACACGAAAAAGAGGGCTTGGGGAACCAGCCCAGAATAGGGGTCAGTTGATGACTGGTGAATTGAATTGGGGTAAAAACCCATTCTCCTAAAGATCTGGCTCTAACTCAGCCTTTAAGGTACTACTTACCAAAGTATCCCCCTCGCTCCCTAATGGAAGAGCTAGTTCATGGATATGATAAATAAACATTAAGGATGAGTAAGAGTCTAGGAATGAAGGGATAAGACAATTTTTCAGACGTCATTAGCTAAGGATAACTACCAGTGAGCACACAAATGCAGTTACGAGTATACTGGCAACCAAGGAAAAGAAGAAAATATGATGGGTTTATTGTTAGTTCTTTTTCTTCCTTCAGTTAAATACTAGGGAAGCAGATTGTCCCATTTATCTGGGGGGACATTCTGCTTCCCTAGTGCCTGATGGAAGGAGGAACGTGTGGAATAATAATACGAAGAACATCTTCACAGCCCACTGTATAAATGGCCAAAAATCATTCTTTATACTGCCTCTGATTAAAAATAAGCTGATAATGTAAAGTCCTGTGTGTGTGAAGACACGCCTGGGAGCGTCAGCGTGATGGGAGTTGGTCCTCTCTCTCCAGAGAGGCCAGTCAGCCGGTGGAGATGGGGAAGTTCAGCTAGGGCGTCAGTCCTCGCTAAGAGCCAATTTGCAAGCAAAGTGGAGAAAACATATTCTCAGATGTGTTGAAGTGAAAGCAGAGAAGAAACAATTCCCGAGATGACCCCCTCGGGAAGCAAGGCGGTGACTCCAAGCAGTGGCCGAGGCTGGGGCTTCTTACAGCTTTGTAGGGAAAGGGGAGATGCTCTGAGAGGCTCCACTGCTTGGTGTCGTGTCAAAGAGGGTTTCTGGCCAGGCTTTGTCCAAGTCCCTGTGGGTCAGCTGTTCTGACCAGCAGGACACTGCAGGAAGCCATAGCTCAATGACTCACCACTCCTGGGTTTCTTTAGTTCCTAGGTCCTTACCCACGGTGGCGGGGCTGCCTCTGCAGTGGAAGCAGCAAACAGGTGCGTCTCTGGTACGTGCATCTCTGGTACCAAATCCAGTGGTCAGCAACAGCTGCCTCTGCACCTTGTGGCACGGGCTCTGGAGCCACACCTAACCCCCATGAGAAAGTATCATTGGAAACAATGTCTGCCTGCCATCGTTGTAGGATCACGGTGATTAATATAATTGATTTCTCTACTTGGTAGTAATATAAACAGTCAACATCCATATACAATAGTTTTTAATGCAATAATCAATGTAATTTATATTATCATATTTGCCATCCTTGATACTGGTAGAAATGCAGTGTGGTGTTAGTGACAGTTGCAAATGAACTTTCTAGTTAGTATGTTTTATGGACTTAATTGTGCTCCCCCCCAGTCATATACTAAAGCCATTATCCCAAAGTGACTGTATTTGTGTGGGGGCAGTAAAGCAGTAATTAAGGTTAAAAAAGGTTAAATGAGGTCTTAAGAGTAGAGTCCTAATCCAATAAGACTGGTATCCTTATGAGGAAGAGATACCAGAATGCATTCTGGGTCTTGATCAACCAATTTCCTCCCCTTCCCTCCCTCCCCCCCTCCTCTCTCTCTCTCTCTCTCTCTCTCTCTCTCTCTCTCACATACATACACACACACACACACACACACACAGCCATTAAGGACACAGCCATAAAGTGATAGTCTGCAAACCAGGAAAGGAGGCCTCATTAGAATAAACTCTGCCAACTTGATCTTGGATTTTCAGCCTCCAGAACTGTGAGAAATAGATTTCTATTATTTAAGTCACCCAGTCCATGATATTCTGTGATGGAAGCCCAAGGAGATAGATTGAATCAGGCACCAAGCATCCAGGAACGATTTACAGTGCCAGCAGGAGCAGAAGAAAAGCACAGTTGTAATTAATCCTAGAAACCCCCCCCAGAACCGCCCCCACGCCCACCTGTACCTTTTGAGTCAGAGGGAAGAAATTGGACGGTCTGCCATTGCTATGAATTTGCCCACTGGCTATAATACCGTGCAGGAAACACCTGCTACTCTGGTATCCACATTTCTGGGTGATGAGATTTAAAATATGGTTCAAATTTACAGACTCCAGCAGGGTTTTATGAACTCAAACATTTCAGTATCCAGACCGATGGGGTAAATGAGTAAAACCAAGTGTGTGTGGCAGCGAGGCTTGGTGGGGCTGTGGTGCCTTGGAAGACAAAGGTCTTACCTAAAGCCATTCACTGCTACTCTCTGTAAAACATGCTGTGTGTGTATAAGAGAGACGGGGTGGGAGATGGGTGGGGGGGACCCCCATACAGACCTCTGTGACTACAGCCAGCTGGCAGTCACTTGCTCTGTCTGAATGGAGGAAGCAGTGGCCGGATAGCTCTGGGACCCGCCCTCCCAAAGTGTGCCAGCTGCACGGTTTGCGAGGAGACGGCACTGAGTGGTGCAGGTGCTCCCAGCGGTCCATGAAGGCGAGCACGTGCACCTTACCTGTGCAGCAGTGGAAGGAGGGCTCTGAAGGGAGCCGGCCCCTCATGTCCCTGATGGGGGTGGCCCAGCCCTGCGCGGTGCGGCAGGCCCTCACGGTGGTCACCGGCAGACCCAAACTTGTTCCAAAGAAACTGCTTTGTATTTGTTCATACTGTTGGCCAGATCGCCAATGGAAATGTCAGGTTCTGCCCACCTACTGTTAAGATGCCATGGAAGACTTTGAGTTCCTGCTGAGCACACCTCCGTTTGGCCACAAACTCGGGATGAGCTGGCTGTAGAAGGGCTCTGTGAGTAATGAAATGAATTGCCCTGCAAATGGGGAAATGCAAATCGTACCCATCTGGGTGCTGAATAGTCTCTGCCGAATATGACTATTGGAGTTTAGCACAGTTGATACTGAGCTGTTCTCTCTGAGTCACAGGCCACCTGGTTCGCGGCCATCCTCTAATAGCAGGAAGACTGTGTCATCAGTGCGCCGAAAGCTCCTGTCTCCCAGGCTGCCGGGGAGCAGCAGGCACCAATCTATGAGCTGAGTACACTTAGTAAGGCTTACCGACCCAGAAAGCCAGGCCCCACCCCTCCGAGGTCACCTAAGGTTAAAATTCCCTCAGTTCTGGGCCCCCCTTCCTACCCAGAGTCACTTAACTTAGCACCGTGGCCTTTGGGGAAGTGACACCATCTCATTTTCCTATGTGAACCAGGAAGGGAAAGTGTCAGCTGGGAGGGAAACATGCCGATTAAACGTATACACGCTGCCAGGCTGCAGCATGGAGTCAAATGTGTTTCTGAACTTGGCATTATTTTAAAGGCTGAAGTTCAGAATTGCAGCAGATAAAAGTTTGTTTAATTCTCAATTAGGAATTGTTTTTATGCAGTGTCAGTGGCACTGGGAATTTTATGAGCTGTGCTGTTGATTGAAATGATGCTCTCATTGGGTGTTGATTGAGTGATCTTTTGATTCCCTCCCCATTAACATGCTAATGGTTGGGGTACAGCCCCTCTCAAAGGCGCCTGTTATGTGAGGATGGATGTCTCTGACCTCGTACTGTTCTCCCAATAGGCTGGAGGAGGAGGGGTGTCGGGGTTCTTCAATGTCCTCATTAGCATATCGTCGCTCAACTCCCAAGGGTGATAAATTTAAAGAACATGGAACACAATTAGGAAGATTTTTAAAAGGTTGCAGTTCCTGGGCCGGTTCTGAGAATGTCTGGCTCTCCATGTCAAGGGCATCTGAGCCAGTCCCTAGAACAGCTGGAGCCCAAAGGCCAGTGCCTGAATGTGCGCTGAATTTACATAAGCTTTGAAGATATTTTTAGCTTCCTGCACTCACTCCTCTTAATATTCTCTTGCTTCTCTGTCTCACAAAGGGGTAAGGCTGCAAGCTTAGAATTCTGAGTTTTCGGTCTTCAGAAGTTCAGATGTTGTTTTTCTTTTCTCAGATCATCTGGGGATAAGCAGGAGCTGAAATTGATAGAAGTTATGAGCCTGCTGCACTTACAGGCTTTACGTGTGGGTACCAGGAGGGGACAGTGGGTTGCTCCTTCCTCGGCTGATGTCTGCTCCCCAGGATTGTTCATTTTAAAATGGGATTAACTGAGATATGATATGTATTCAAGTACCTGCTGCAGCACGGAAAACACAGTGTTCTTTTCTTCCCTCTCTCCTCCCTCATGTGAAATCAGTCTAATTGGGATTCTGAGTCAAGGTTCTAGGTAAATGCCACAGGAATCTTGGGAAGGTCCACATCCATTAATATTCCCCCTCTACCTATTCATCTATCTACCCATCCTTCATCCACCAGCCACCCACCCATTCCTCCATCCTTCCGTTCATCCATCCACCCACCCTCCATCCATCCACCCTCCAGCCATCCATCCATCCATCCATCCATCCATCCATCCATCCATCAAGCACGCATTTGTTGAGCAGTGGCAGCATGCTATGAGTTACATAGAACTCAAAATGATGGAAGAATAAGGCCTAGGCCCTCTTCAAGTGCTGGGAGTATGAGCTCATGTTTGGTGCCTGTGTAGAATGGGACAGGGGGCCTGGTGTAAGCTGTTACCTCATAAAGGTAACAGGTAAGTTCATGATGTTCGTGTAGATGAAAGTGAACGCGATTCCTAGGGCCGAGGGAGCACTGCTTGGCTGTGGGAGCCCTGGGCACAGATCCTGATCCTGCCTCTAAGCTGCCTTGTAATCTTGGTCAAGTCACTCCCCTTGCGAGCTCCTGGCCAGAGGTAGGATGTAGTAGGTAGGTGGCGGTAAGCTGGCTGCAGCAGATAAGGAGGAAAAGCCAAGCCCTGCATAAATGCGTCTCATTGTTCATTTTGTGGGTTGACTCAAACAAGATGATAGGCAGGTAGGATTCTGCCCCCGGCCGCGTGCTGTGAGTGCTGGAGGAGCAGCTCTCAGACTTTAAGCTCCAGCATTCAAGGACTTGAGGACACAGGGCCTTCTGCCATGCTGCCCTCTGCTCTTCTGGGCAGGGCTAATCTGCCACAGTCAGTAATGACCTCGTAGAATAACATGGCAGTATCAGCCTTCGGGAGGAGAGGTTTTATTACTATGACAATGAGTCAGTCTCTTACAAGAAGTATTGGTGAAGCATCAAGTTACACAGGATGGATGAGCGCCTGAAAGAGTTTGCTGTGGCTCTTATGCCAGAAATGAGATGCATCCAGTGACCTGGTTTTCCCACCTTTGCAGAATTGGGTCACAGCCCTTCATTCCTGCTAATCGATCTCTCTCTCTCTCTCTCTCTCTCTCTCTCTCTCTCTCTCTCTCTCTCTCTCTCTCTCTCTCTATTTATTTATTTATTTATTTATGCATACAAGAGCTGGAGTATAGGCCAGAGGTATAGAGGGGGTGAGAGGATTCACCAGAGACAGAGTGGGGAGCAGAACAGGTGGATCGACTGAAGTACACTGCTGAGGGGAGCAGCAGGTGAGACAGGAGAGCCTGCTGCGCCATGTGGGTCAGCTCCCTGGCTGGGGATTGAACTCAGGCCTCAGTGACTGGTGATCATGCTAAGACTTCACCCCTCACTGTCTTTCAGGGACGCCTCGTCTCATCCCTTTCCCACCACTTGCATCCTTTCTTAGGCATCTGTGCCTTCTCACTAATAAAAATGCATCCCCCTTTCCCCACCCCAGCCCTGCATTGAAGGCCACGGAGCCCCCATGGAAAACCCTCCTCTCAAGCAGGCATTGCCACTGTTCCCCGTCAGACCCGCCTGCCCGCGCCCCTCGCGAGTGGCTGCTTGTCACCAGGGCTGTTATTAAAGCCAGAAATAGGATCCTGAGCTCTGTAGTCCTCCTCCAGACTTCTCACCCGGGAAGTTCCCACATGTCTGTGATAGCGCCGTGCTCCCCCTCCTCCTCCCATGATGTCATCCATACCTTCGGGCCCCACCTGCCCCAGGCAGGAGAGACAGCCCCCTCTCACATGCCCAAGAACAATTTTAATCATGCAACTTGTGAGTAAGAAAATCGTCTCTGCTTGGCGTCAAGACCTAGTCTGTACCATCTATGTCTGCCCCTCCCCGGGGACTGTCCATTCCAGCGACCTGTGTTAGCAGAGTTTCTCTAGTGAGACGGGACCACCACTTCTTCCCAGCCCACCTCCATCCCTTTGTCATGGAACCTGAGCCAAGATCCCTCTTCTCTGAAAAATCCCACACCCACGTGGCATCTCAATTCAGCTGTATTCTTGTCTAGGGGGTGTCTTTGTGATTGTGTGTGTGGCCAGGTTGGGGACCTGGCATTTAGCCATCACTGGGAACTTGGTTTAGAATAACCCACAGAATGAGTGATACCTCAACGGCATCAAGAGGGAGAATGAATGGTGAAGGGCCCAGAGCAGTATTCTGTACGAAAAATGCATCCTGCCTTGTTTGTCTTTGAGAAGAAAGACCCAGAGAGGTGCATAGGACTTCCTGTTATTCCTCAGCTTTTTGTTTTTCAAGTTTGTCACTACATAAGAGAGTATAATTTTTCAATGCACGTTTTAAAAATATTCTTACTTGATGGATAATGAACAATCTATGTGTATTTATACACTCAGACACAGACATACACACAAGTGTATATGTAGAAACACTTCTTTACTTTTTTATTGCATGATAACATTCTGTGTTTGGTGTGTGCATCGTTAACACCTCTGTGTGTATGTGCTACATTAAGTTCACTGCTGAAAGTTCAGTTTTGTCCTTCACACCTCTGTCCCCTTTGTCCTTATTTATCTGCCCCTTCTCTTGTGCTAACCACCAAGTGGCCCCATCATCCCAAAGTTTGTTTTGTTTACTCCATTGTTTTCTCTGTATGCCACAGGAGTGAGCTCATATGGTGTTTATTTCACTAAGCCCAATGCCCTCTAGCTTCACACATGTGATAAGTGGCAGAGTCTCTTTTTTTAATAGTATTGTGCTGTGTGTATGTACCATAGATTCCTATTCATCTGTCAGTCAGTGGGAACTTCGGTTGTTTCCAGCTCTTACTATTGTAAATAATGTTGCATTGAACATGGCAGCATGTGGGAAAATGGAGCACTTTGGGCTTTTTATTGCCTCCTGCTGACAGCCTCTGTGGCAGCCACCTGCAGTTTGGTGTTCCTCCCAGGTTTCATTGCCCACTTGTGATGATGTGTCGGTGTAAAAAAGTACTTGGGAGTGTGAGCATGGGACACGCATGCTTGTGATTACTGACACCAGGGCCAAAAAGATGGCGCAGGCATGTGCCTGTAAGTGTGGGCACAGCGCTGAGAGATAGTGGGAGATCATGGGAAAGACTGTGGGACTGGGAGGGGGAAGTGGTTGGGGGCTCAGTTGCTGCCTTCCTGCCTGCTGGTCTACCTCTGAGTCCAGTCCCCCTGACTCCGCATTAAAGGCATGTAAGAGATACCAAAGGGTCCAAAATTCTCTTTTTATCTGCCGGAATCAACGGTGAACCTGCCTGGCCTGAGATGGTTATACAACAGGGTACATATATCTTTTCAATATAGTGTTTTTGTATTTTGGGGGGGTAAATACCCAGAAATGGGCTAACTAGATCATAGGAAATTTCTGTTTTTGATTTTTTTTTGCGGTCTCTCCATACTGCTTTCCATAATGGCTGCACTGTTTGACACACCCACCCACAGTGTGTAAGGACTCTCTACTTCCCACCCTCTCTCCAACACTGGTTATTTCTCATCTTTTGGATAATTGTCATTTTCACAGATGTAAGGTGATATGTCATTGTTTGGATTTGCATTTGTCTAATAAGAGGTGATGAATATTTTTTCATGTGCTTTTTGCCCATCTTTGTTTTCTTGGAGAAGGGTCTACTCATTTTTTAATCTGGTTGTTTATTATTGTTGAGTTTTATGAGTTCTTTGTATATTTTGGATAGTAACCCCTTGTTGAATGTGTGATGTGCAAATATCTTCTCCCATTCATTGGGCTATCTTTTCATTTTGATGCAAGTTTTTTTTAAATTTTAGTCGTATAGTGCCATTGTAATGTCTGTCTCTGCTATTGTTTCCCTTGCAATTGGAGTTGAATTCTCAAAGTCGTCTCCAAGGCCAATCTCTAGTAGCTTATGTCTTACGTTTTCTATGTACTTTTTGGTCTTAGGTCTTCCATTCAAATTTTTTTTAAATTTTATTATTATTTTTATGTCTTTTACTTATTGTGTATTCCCTGTAGGTTTCCCACCACCAATTCACCCGTGAACCATCACCATAGATAGTCTCTTGTGCTCTTTTCTCCCCCATCTTGAGCCTTATTCTCCTCTTATTTATTCTCTCTCTTACTTGGTTCGCCTGTATACCTGCTATAAGTGAAACCATTCGATATTTTTCTTTTTGCTCCTGGCTTATTTCGCCGAGCATGATCCCTTCTAGCACCATCCATGTTGCTGCAAATTGCATGAGTATCTTTTTTGATGGCTGAATAGTATTCCATTGTGTATATGTACCATATCTTCTTGATCCAGTCATCTATTTTTGGGCATCTGGATTATTTCCATGTCTTAGCTATTGTGTCCATTCAAGTTTTTAATGCATTTTGAACTAGTTTTTGTATATGGTGCTAAATAGTGGTCTAGTTTCCTTCTTTTGCATGTGCCTGTCCAGTTTTCCCAGCACTGTATATTGAAGACTTTTCTGGCTTCTTTGTGGGCACTTGGCTCTTTTGTTATAAATTAGTTGTCCATGTGTATGTGTGTGGTTTTATTTCTGGGCTTCCAGTCCTGTTCCATTGATCTGTGTGTCTGTTTTTATTTCAGTATCAAGCTACTTTCATTACTATTGCTTTGTAATATAGATTGCTGTCAGAGAGCATGAAATCTCCATTTTTGTTTTTGCTCAGCAATGTTGTTGCTATTTGGGAGTGGTTTTTTTTTTTAAGATTTATTTATTTGTGCATTCAAGCTGGGGTACAGGCCAGAGACGTGGGACGGTGAGAGGGTTCACCAGAGACAGAGTGGGGAGCAGAATAGGCAGATCGACGGAAACACACTGAGGGAAGCAGCGGGCGAGGCGGGAAAGGTCTGCTGCGCCATGTGGGAACCTCCCTGGCCAGGCATTGAACTCATGTCGCCGCTGCCGACAGCTCCACAGTGCAGTGCTCAACTCCTGCGCCACCAGGGAGGCCTCTACAGTGAGGCCCCTATTTGGGAGTCTTTTGTAGTTCCAAATGAATTTTTTGTTGTTGTTCAGTTTCTGTGATGAGTGCCATTGGAATTTGGATAGGGAACACATCGAACCTCTGTATTACTTTAGGTAAATGACCATTTTAACAATGTTGATTCTTCCAGTCCATGAGCATGGAATACCTTTCCACCTCTTTGTGTCTTCTTCATTTTCTTTCAGTGAGAGTGTACAGTTCTTTCACTTCTTTGGTTAAATTTATTGCAAGGTAAAATTTAATTCTTCTTGATGCAATCGTAGGTGGGATTGATTTTCCTGATTGTTCTTTCTGATAGTTCATTATTTATGTACAGAAATGAATAAGATTTTTATATATTAATTTTGTAGCCTGCCACTTCAGAGCCTTCATTTATTATTCCTAATAGCTTTTTTTGATGCCACTTATCAGGTGTCACTTCACTGCCAGCACTGTTCTAGGTCCTGAACAAACATGCAAGGTAAAGGGAGTCACAAATGTACACATATTGCAACTCAGATGTAAGTAAACATGAGCCCTGTGGTCTATTGCTAACTGGCCTTCTTTCCCAGAAAAGGAAGGGAAGGATAGGGGAAAAGTAGCCAATGTCCAGCTTGTGGGAGAGCTTGAACTTATCCCACAATGCTATTGTCCTTATAGAAGATGCCAGTCTCCCAAACCAAAGCTGCTCTGTCTGTCCCTTCCCTAAGGAAGAAAAAGGAAGGAGAGAGCTTGATGCTACCTCATGGTTGAGGGGAAAGTTTTGAGGTTCCCTGGTTCGTCTGGTTTCTTGCTGGTCTTTGTCCTAATGGTAAGTAAGCCACACCTGAGCTCTGTGATTTGTAATCTGGTCTCTCTTTGGATTTGGTGAGATCCCGTATCTCCCAGATTGCCCCAAGGAGTCTCACGTGGGCTTTCCTGGCGCCGTGCCCCCACCCTCCATCTCAGAGAAGACAGATCTTCCCAGAAGAGTTGAAAGAGGAGTTAACTATAAAAGTACCTACTTTGTTGAACAATCACTATGGGTCAGGCACCGTCGTCAGCATTGCAGATGCGACTCCATAGCAGTCCTTTGAGGCAGGTGCATGGGTTTGTGCATTGACTGTCATTTTATAGATGAGGAGAGAGGCCTAGAGGTGTTGGGTGCGTGCCCAAGGTCACACAGTTGGTGGGTGGTGGAGCTGGGTTTGAAAGCCACATCCCAAGTACTAAGCTCTCCTACTGGCATGGAAGCTTTAAGGAGTCCCCCTCGGGGCAGCTTTCAGAGACATCAGGAACTGTTGGAACTGCGGAAAACCCCCAGGGCACAGAAAGTCTGGTCTAGTGGAACCTAAGAATCAGCAGGAGCCCAAGCCCCAGGTCAGAAAGTTAAAAAAAAAAAAAAAAGTGTAGACATACAAGGAGGAACTTTGCTATAAATCCAGTGCCCCAAGGAAGGTGAAATAATTCATACGCTCCAGCAGCTTCCATTCTCTGAGGTGGGGCAGACCCACATGCTGCTGTGTCCCTTTAGTGCGGGCGGATCAGGAATTCAGCATAATGACTCCTTGAATGTGGCTAATGCAGAATGGGACAGCATCTTTCTCCTCTGGGGCCGGCAGTGGGATTTCATACTGAATTCACTGTGGTTTATGTAATTCTTTTCATTCACACCAGAAGGAGTTTCTTTGCTGCTTCCCTTTTTAGAAACTTGGAGACTATGTATCTTTGCAAAGTAATCTTTTAAAATAAAACAGAGAAGAAAAGATTAAGGCTGAGAAGCTCCCAAGTTTCCTGCCTTCTGCCTGGGCTAGTTCATGCCGCTTCCTTTCCAGAAATGGTGTGGTAAATGTGGCTGCAGTAGCACTGGCTGTGGAAAGGCCGGGCCTTCCAAGAAAGCAGCCCTCATGGAGGAATTGTGCAGCTCTCTCCGGGGAGGGGTAGGAGGTGGGGGGGGGGGGAGAGAGAGAGAGAGAGAGAGAGAGAGAGAGAGAGAGAGAGATATGCCTCTTCCCACTGTCTGTCTCCCGAACCACCTCTGACTCCTTCAAATACCCCTGCCCTGCGTTCTCTGAAGATCCAAGCTCCTGCATCTCTAGGAAAAATCCACCTCCTTTGGCCCCTTCAGAAAGACATGCCAGAGCCAGGGGTAGGGTGGGGTGGCCAGCCAGTTTGCTTCTTGGTAAGGGTCTTCCCCCTGGTTTGCAGACCGCTGTCATCTTGCTGCATTTTTATAGGGCAGAGAAGGGAGAGAGAGGGGTCTTTTCATAAGGGCACTTAGAAGGACACCTGCGTTCCAGAACTCACTGAAACCTGGTCACATCCCCCAGTGTCCCTGTGATGGAGGAATTAGAACTCCAGTATCTAACTCAAGGTTAGAACTAGACGAGGAAGTGGGGGTCGAAGGAATTAACATAACCCTGAGCACAGTCCCCACGCGCCAGCACCAGAACACAAAGCATAGGTAGGAGCTGGGCTGCAGTCTGGGGCAAAGATATGGAGATTGAGCCCACTGTAGAATCTCAGGTCTCTTTTCTAATTCTGGCTCGCCAGCAAACAGGAACCTTCCTTGAAGGTGAGCCCCTCCCAACTGAAAGAAGGCTGTATCAGTGCCATCCGGGCAAGAATTCGGGGCAGCCATTTCTCTGCCCACCTGTGCCTATGCAGGTGCTTTCCCTTACCAACTCTGTCCCTCTGCACCATGCAGGCCTCTCTCTTAACAAACCTGCAGCTCTTTCCGCCCATGTGTGCCTGTACAAGCGTCCTTTACTTCTTTTCCTAGGAAACCTGTTCTTTAAGTGTAACTGAGTCTCTGTCTTGTGGAGAAACTCACTGCGTGCCGCCAAAGGGAGCTCTGGTGAGACCTTTCCCAGAGTGAACCCAAGGACCCCGCTCCGCTCTCAGATCCATCGACTCCAAAAACGACATCACCTGTGTCCACACACCATCACACTGGTGGTAGTCAGAGTTTCAGTGTAGAAATTTGAGGGAGACCCAGCTCAATCCACAGCAGAAGCCCAAAGAAAAGGCCTGCATAGTTGCAAAGAAAATGATTAGTTAGGGGATGTTCCCAATCCCCAGTGCAGAGCTCAGCAGAGCCCTGCTGGTACCACAGAGAATTCCTGTCGCCTGGCCCAGGCCAGAGTCTCCTGGAACTGGAATTGGGGCACTCCCAAACTGCCGGTGTCCCCCGCCTTCTCCGCGGCTACTTTGAGTCTCAGCCTCCCACAGGCAGAAATGGCAGCTCCAGCCCCACCCGTGCCTCCAGGGGAAAAGGAGCAAGGAAGTACCCAGAGAGGTTTGCCTGAGTGAGGAGTGGAGTGGGCGTGGCTCCTAGCTGGGGGCTTCTCGGGCTCTGCCCCTAGTCGGACGATAAATCAGTATGAGAGAGAGAGGGGAGGAGGGAAGTCAGAGGGAGCCCAGTAGGAGACTCCACTCAAGAGAAAAGGGGCTGAGACCCCACTCCTAGGCCTGGACATAGTAATCCTTCTGAAAACTTTACCCCTTAAAACATAGCTCAGGCGGTCTTGATACTGACCAATCCAAATTGGGGGTGAATGGGGTGCAGCTGGGGCAAAACCTGAGTGAACGTGTGCTCTCTCTGGAAGCCCAAATTCCACATCTTTTTAAAAGAGTGTCACCCACAGCTGCACGCAGGCTACACGCGTGGTCATTTTCCCTCCTTTCACCCGAACCGGCACTACGAACGTCCTTCTATAGCTCCAGGTCGCATCAGAGCTTGTGGCAGCTGCATGTCGCTGTTGGGTTATTCTGAGTTTAGTCTGTCCCGCCCAGGCCCCCAGTTAGTTTGCCCGTAAACTGCGTTCATGTCCGCTCGTCCCTGCCCTAAACCTGCGCCGGCGGTCATTTGCACCTGCATCTGGGAGTTTGTTTATTTCTGCTAGAGGTTATGGTGTTGATTTTGGCCCATCACTGAAGCCCTTCACAATTATTTTGAGTTGTAATTTGCTGCAAACACATGAACTATTTCTGCCTTCTCCTCTTCACTGAGATTTTCACGGCAGTGTCTCAAGAGTCGCTGTGCAAACTAAAATCGTCCTACTTAGCATTCAGCCAGCTGCCTCCCTCCCTCCTTCCAACACAGCTCAAAGCTAAACTCTCCCAGGAAGGCTTCCAAGATTAAAAGGGGGCAGAAGTGATGCTCTTTCCTTCTAGGATGAGGGGAAACTCCACAGAGCTCGGGCTAAGTGGCCTGAGGCTACGTGTGGATTTCAAAGGGGAAGCTCCTCCCCAGGATGGAGAGCCGTGTGCGAGGTCCCGGCATGTGGGGTGAGTGGCTCTGGGGGAGGGAGGCCTCGCACCCACAGATGCCTGGTGCCCTATCAGCCCAGGAGATCCTCTTCTCGGGCCGCAGTCTCTTCGGGAGAGAAGGCGCTCTCCAAGGCCTTGGCCTTGAGCCCCACCCCTCCACGCACAAGCAGCAGAGGCAGCTGAAAGCAGAGAACAGCTGGGGTACGCGCGTGTGGCATGGCAGGGCCCCTCAGAGGTGAGCACGCAGAGCTCCAGGTTCGGATCTGGCCCCGGATCCTGCCATCGCCGCTCAGTCATGGCTGACTCTCGGGCATGTGGTCTGCTTCGTAGCCCGGAAAGGTCCCTGATCTGCACAGAGACCTTTATGGTTCCTCCCTCCCCAGGCCCAAGCGGAGTGATGACGGAAGGCGCAGGCCAGCGCTCGCAGCCCGTGCGTTGGTCTCGAGGTTTGTGTCCGCTTGTCTTGCCTCGGCTCTGAGCAGACACCTGTGGGGAGCCTCAGTCACTGGCACCGAGTTCCCCCTCTCAGGCCTGCTGGCCAGTGTGTACTTCAAAGAGAACCTTTATTAAAAGCACCAAGATAATAAGCATTGTGTTCTGAAACCGGCGCATCGGTGCTGTTAACTGAGCTGCCTTTCAGGGCCTTGGAGGGCTTGCTGGGGATACCCTCTGCTGCCGTTGTTGATTGCGGCATAAAATCCAGACCCAAGTCCTGGCTGAAGCCACCGGGACTGTGTCGGCTCCTGTGGGTTGGCCAGGCCCAGCGGGCACGAGTACTGCCTGCTGTTGACCAGCGTCCCTCTTGCAGCTGCTTCTCTGGGGGCTGGGCTGGGCCGGGCTGGGGCATCCTCACCAGCCACCTCATACCTGGAGCCACGGCGGGGGCGGCAGGGCCTTCTGGCCTCTCTTCATGTGGTGTGTCTGCGGGACCCTTGCGCTGTGGGTGCTGTGTCCCAGGAGGCTGGAAACAGAGGTGGAGCATCTTAGGCCAACGGTGCTTGTCTTTCCGCCTCATTTCTGGAGTTTTTGGTTCTGGCAAGTCCCAGCATGAACCTAAATTCAAGGGAGAAGGAAGTGGAATCTGCTTCTCGGTGGGAAGAGCGGTGGGAAGAGCGGCACACTCTGTGCAGAGGTGGGGAGGGGGTTGTGGTGGCCGTTTTGCAAACAACTCCCCACAGCCTCTGGCCCCGGCCTGTAGCCCAGCCTCTGTGTGGGCCACACGGGCGAGGCCACCTGGAGGGCCGTGGCCGCTCTCCCTGGCTGCGTCTCGCCATCTCACGCACGTGTTGCCCCTGCTCGTGCTCTTTGCTCCTCCCAGCACCACCTGCCTCCTCTTCTCAGCTCCTCACACTCGCCGGGGCCCAGCGGACTCATCCCTTCAAAGCAGGTTCTCCCAAATTGATTTCTTTACATTTTCTAAAGGAATTGTGTTTGTTGGACAGTTCAGGAGACGATCGTTGTGCTGGGGACCTCAGCTATCCACGGTGGGGTGACCTTAGAGCATTTGTGGGAAATACAGGCACCTTAGTTGCAAAGCTGACACTGACTTTGTTTTTGACCATCTCTTGTGAAAAAAAATCTACAAAGCCCAGCAACAAGGTGCCAGGCCGAGGACCCCGCCCTCTCCCTCCGTCCCCGAGACCCAGCCTGCTCCGGCCCCTGGCTAAGCAGAGTGTCAGCCCCCAGGAAAGCCCTTGCTTCCTCCCCGTGCCCTGGCCTGGGGCAGGGGACCAGTGAGGGCCTCCGGCGGGCAGAGAGGCGAACACGGGCCCCCCTCCACCTGTCCTCCAGAAGCTGCTTCTCATTTGCTTCTTGCTGGAGAAACTGCTCACTAACCCCTGGATCTGAGTGGGGCTGGTGTATTTGGAAACCCCGCGGTCTTCCTTATCGGGGAAGATGCGGCTCTGTACCTCCCGTGTCTCTTCCACACTTCAGAAGGTTTCGCTTCTATGCTGCTGACACCAAACCTACAACTCTGCACACCAGACAGGTGTCCTGCAGTTTAACTACTATCTATCTGAAGACAGCATCACATTCCACAGGTTTAGGGCTCAGTCTCCTGTGATTGGCCCCCGCAGTGGAATCCAATTGCAAGGAGTCCCCAGGGTACTCCTAGGGAGCCCAGAACCCTAGGTGCCTGTTGAACCTGTGGGCACCCACGACTTCTGTCTACTTTGGCTACAGACCAGGGGCTCTCATGACCCCTCCCCCTCACATGCCATTACTTGCTGGAGAGAGGTGAGCAGCCAGGTGGAGAGAGCACCCGGGCGGAGCCCCTCTGCCCCTGGAGCTGGGGTGCGGATGTGCTCGCCCACCTGGGGGCTTTCTGCACCCGACTGTTGAGATTTTTGTGACGGCTTCATGGAATAGACTTGATCTGTTAGCTCCATTTCCTGCCCCTCCCAGCTGCTACATAATGGGGGTTGGGCGGAAAATTCCAAGCTTCTAATCAGGCTTTGTCTCGCTGATGACCAGCCCCACCCAGGAGCCACCCAGAGTCACCTTATTAAGAACAAAAGGTGCTCCCATCACCCAGGAAAGGACTGGGGCTTCAGTAGCCCTGGGGCGGGAACTGGGAGAAGGCTGAGAGAGTAAGAGAGGCTCCCAGTGCGCTTCCCACTTGGGAAAGTTTACAAGGGTTTCAGGAGCTGCGCGAGTCACAGGGGCAGGGAGCAGCCCAGACTTCGGTTATCTCAGGGGTGATGATGAGATAGCATTTGTTACTAATATTAATGATCTGTAATGTTTACAGTAACGGATATAGATACTAGCTACCATCTTGATGCTAAAGAACAATAGCATTTACTAAGTACTTTCTATGTACTAGGCACTGTGCTAAGTGCTTTTTTTTTTTTCTTCAAACTTCCTTGTTTATTTTTTCACAGTATGGGATTTCTCCCCGCAGGTGTGGTCACTATGTTTTTCCCACCACCAAAGTGTCCACAGTCCACGACCCTTCGCAGGGCTCTTCACCCACCCTATTCTCTACTCTCTGCTCCCCTTTTCCTCTCCTCCCCTTCTGAATGGCTCAGATCTAAGGTCTGCTTGCAAGATCAGTCTTAAAGTTTGACTTTGCCTGATTCTTTGTTTGGTTTCTCTAGATTCCACACACAAGTACAACCATCCTGTATTTATCTTTCTCCTTCCAGCTCACTTGAATAATCCCTTTCGGTGTCATCCATGTTGCTGAAAAGACTTTATCTCTTGATTGCTGAGCAGTATTCCGCTGTACATATGTATCCCAGCTTCTTGATGCTCTCATCTGTTCTAGGGCATTTGGGTTGTTGCTGTATCTTTGCTATTGTAAGTAGTGCTTCTATAAATACAGGAGGGCAAGTTTTCTTTTGAATTAGTGTTTTTGTGCTCTTTGGGTAAATACCTAGGAGCAGATTTGCTGGGTCAAATGGTAAATCCATTTTTAGTCTTTTGAAGAATCTCCACACAGCTTTCCATAGGGGCTGGATCAGTCTACATTTCCAACAGTGTAAGAGGGTTCCTTTCTTGCCACACCCTCGCCAGCACTTGTTGTTTGCGTCTTTTATTTTTTAAATATGGGCCACTCTCACAGGTGTGAGGTGGGATCTCATTGTGGTTTTGAATTGCATTTCATGGTTGCTATGTGAGGAGGAGCATTTTTTCATATGCCTGTTGGCCATCTGCATGCTTTGTGTGGAAAAGTGCCTATTTAGCTCTTCTGCCCATTTATTTGATTGGCTTGTTTTCTTTTTGTTGAGTTGTATAAGCGCTTTGTATATCTTCAATATCAGCCACTTTGGGGCTGCAGATTTTTCTTCCATACAGTAAGATGACTCTCTGTTTTGGTCACCATCTCTTTCTCTGTACAGAAGCTTTTTAGTTTGATAGAGTCCCTTTGTTTTCTTTGTTGCTGGAGATGAGTCCACAAAAAATGTTTCTGAGGTTTGTGTCATGGAGTGTTCTCTTCTACATATTTTATGGTTTCAGGTCATATATCCAAGTCATTTATCAATTTTGAATTGATTTTTGTGAATGGTGTAAGGTAACGATCTAGTTTCATTCTTTTGGATGTGGCTGTCCAATTTTCCCAGCATCATTTATTGAAGATAAGTGCTTTCTATTGCAGTATTATTTAAAACTCAAACATTCCTAGTAATTTGTTGAGGTCACATAGCCTATAACCAAGATCAAACCCAGATCAGGATCACCCTTGAAGCAATGCTGTCTTCCTCAAACTGAGTTGGAGGGTTCATTTCAGCAGAAATCCTCTGTCATCACAGATAAAACAGGATCCTCAGTTGCTGCTAAAGTTAGCTCACTGGGAGATGCCCAGTGCGAGGGGCAGTGTGGGCGTGAGTGCTGGACCCCGGGTCTAATGAAATGGGGCAGTTTCCCTGGAGGAGGCTTGGAAAGCAGAACCCAGAGAGGGAGAAGCAGCAACCCTGACAGCACCGCGGTAGAGTGCCTTGGAGACGGGCTGTGCTGTCAGAGTTCTTCAGATGCACAGGACTAGTGGGAGATATAGAAATAGATATCCACAGATAGATATTTATAGGAGTTGGCTCAAGTGATTATGGGGGCTGAGAAGCCCCACAATTTGCCATCTGCACTTGGCGATGGGGCTTTTCAAGGCCGTCATTCAGTTTGGGGCGGAAGGCCTGAGAACAGGTGGATTCAGGTCCTCAGTGGTTGGACCATCCCAGCCGCACTGGGGAGGGCGGTCTGCTTTACCTGTTCACGTGCTGATGTCATTGGAGACACCTCATAGACACACCCAGAAATAGGCTTAATCTGGGCATCCCAAGGCAGTCAGGTTGATGCAAAAATGAACCTTCCTATGGGGACTTTGGGCAAGTTTCGCCGGCACAGATGCCTCTGAGAGCTCCCCGGCTCCTCTCAGCAGCACCCTCCCCAGTGCTGGAAGGATGGGGCCTTGTTTCCCAGTCTCTGTGCTGGGGCTTCAAAGACCATCTCCGTCAGTCTTCCTGATACTTCTGGTGCTGTGTCCTCACACACCTGAGCAGACCTGACAACCCCCCAACACCCTCTAGACTTCTGGGATCGGATGTAAGGAGGTCACTGTCAGCCACGTCTACCACAGCATCTCCCCCACTCACAGAGCCCCTCTGCCACTCTGATCCTGCCTTCTCAGCAGGCATTACCCAAACCAACCTTTATGTCAGGCCCAGCACCTCTGAAATGAAGCAGCCCAGCGGATTTACTACAGTGGGTCTGCATGGCGAGCTACACTTCAGGCTGGGTGAACCCGATACTAAATCTCCATGTTAATTTCCTTTTATTTGGGGGGGGCACCAATCAGTTCAAACATCAGTTTCAAGAGGGTTGATGTCTACTCAGCAGGGGGTCTTTCTGGAACCCCAGAGTCTGTACAACCAATTCTTTCTCTCCCTCTCTTTTTTGTTTCCTAAATCCTTACTGCAAATATGACATGTTTGTAGAAAGCAGCTTAAACAGGCACAACTTCATTAATTATCACAAAGCAAACACCCACAGCCCCCACCCGAATGAAAATGGGATGATGTCCCATGAGCCCCAGCTGACCCCCCGTCTGCCCCCTCAGAGATAATCAGTCATTCACCACATCTTGGCGCTTATGTCCTTGTCTTTCTTCAAGTTTATCTCTGGTTTTATCACCTAGTCAGACATCTCTAAATACGATAGTTTTTAGAATCAGAAAGTGAAGTTACACATTCATAGATTTCAGGTGTTTCCAGCTTGGGGCCAGTAAGCTCAAAACTGTCCTCGTCATCCTGGATTTCCTGTCTCTGTGGAACTTGGAGCCACAGAGTCTAGAGATGCTTAACTTCAGTGTAAACTGCCAAGCCCTTCTCCCAGAGGCTTCCAGTTTACCCCCTCTCCAGGACTGGATGAGGTTCCCTTGTGCCACATCTTTGCCAGCACCTATTAGGGTCCATTTCTTTTCGTGGTTGCCTGCGCCTGAATGTCCTTCTGTCCCACTAATGTGGTTGACTCCCTCTTCATGCATGCATTGGGCAACTGAATAGCCCTTTCCCACCAGGTTGCCCTTCTTCTCCTTACTGATTATATGGCATCTTCTGTATTGCGGCTGCGAGGCCTTTGTCCATTCTTTGTGTTCTGAAACCCTTTCCCACATAGACGCTACTTGCCTTTTCGAGCTGTCAGTGTGCCCATTGATGATCAGAAGTTCTTAATGTAGTCCAAGTCCCCAGTCTGTCCCTTTATGCTTTTTGCTTTTTTGTGTCTTGTTCTAGTGAAACATCTTTTACCTCGAAAAAGTCATAAAAACATTCTGCTCTTCTTCAAGAAGCCTTTTAGTTTTATCTTTCATATGTAAGATGGATGTCTTTTACATTTCACCTGATAGTTATTTTGTCATGTACAGTATAAAGTGGGACTCACGTTTAAAATGTTTTCTCATATCCCATCAATATGGGAAATTACTGACAAAAAATCTTTTTCCCTGTGTGCTGGCCCCTTTTTCAAAGGTAAGTATTACTCTGCATGTGGGACTGAGCTGGGATTAGAGAAGCCATTCTACTCACTTGTCTGTCTGTCTTGCACCGGTTCCTCACTGCTGTCAGCTAGGCTGGGTTCCCAAGTTTTGCTTTTGGGGACTGCAGTTCTTCCCACTTTGTTCTTTTTTTCTGCAGATGTCTTGGTCTTTCCTTTTTCCCATAAATTTTTAAATCAGCTTGTCAAGACTCAAAATAGCAACTGCAATTTTGACTTGAATTCTCTTGATTCTTCACACAAATTCAGAAAAAAACTGACATCTTTATCATGTTGAATCTTCTAATTCATGAACTAGGTAGGAACAAACTGTCCCCCACAGCCCCTGCGCCCCCCCCTTCCCAGTGTATAATTTATTTAGGTCTCCTTGCACTTTCTCTGGCAATATTTCAGAGTCTTCTGCGTAAAAGCCTTGTACAACTCTTGTTCCATTTATTTCCAGGCATTCGATTCTTTTAATGATACTGTAAATGGGAATCTTAAAAAAATTTCCTAACTACTTCCTGCTACTAGATAGAAATCAGTTGCTTTTGGTATATAGATCTTATATTTGAAAACTTGCTAACAATTTGTAGGTTCTTTCTGATTTTCTAGATACACAAGAAGTCTATGCCTTCCTTGCTAATTCCTCTGCCGTTGCTGTTCTCTTGCTTCACAGTTCTGGTTAGGACTACTGCTTGAGAGTGGCCAGGAGTGGTGCTGGCAGCTAATTGTGGTGTTCAAATATTTCATTCTCTATTTCAAAGGAAAACTTTGAACATTTTGTCATTATGTCTGATGTTTGTTATAGACTTGTAAGATTTACCTTATCAGGCTAATAAGTTCTCCTTTATTTCCACTTTGCTAAGTGATTTTTGTTTGCATATTTTAATAGTGAGTGGATACTGAATTTTATTGCTTTTTCTTTATTAACATAATCATATAAATGTTCTCTTTTGTTAGTGTGGATTAGACTGAAGTTTCAATGTTAAACTAACCTTGTTTTCTTGGAATAAATCCAATTTGATCTAATGCATTTTCTCTTCATCCATTGCTGATTCCATTTTCTAAGAGTTTGTTTAGTGCTTTTGCTTCTGTGTTCTGGGTGAGGTTGGCCTGGAATCTTTCTTTCTCATCATGTACTTGTGTAGTTTGGCTTTATGACTTGGTTGGCCTCATAAAGCCAGTTGGGAAGCATTGCCTTGCCTTTATTCTCTAGAAGAATGTGTATAGGGTTGGTTTTTCTTTCTTTGTTAATGTTTGGCAGAATTCCCCATTGAAGCTACCTGAATCTGTGAACATTTTCAATTGCAGGAGACTTTGAATTCCATTTATTAAATACCTATATTTTTGGTGTTTTCTCATGTCAATTTTCCTGAGTTGTGTTTCTCCTAGGAATTTGTCATTTCATCACATCTTCAAGTGTGTTGGCACAATGCTGTTTAGAATACGCTCTCACCATCTCCATGGTGTCTGGAGGAGGCGCAGACGTGCCCTTCCTTCCCCACCCTGGCGCCTTCTCTTCTTTCCCTCTTAGTTTGACCAAGGATTCATCACATTTTTAATTCTTTTCAAGGAACAAATGTTTCGTTCTATTTACCCTGTAATTTCAGGTTTGTTTCATTAATTTCTGCCTTTATCCTTCAATATTGCTTCCTCCTACCTCTTTGGGCTTTCATTTGTGTTTTCCCCCCCTAACTTGTTAGACACTTATATCACTGATATTTTTCAAAAATCCTTTCTTATTGTCTAATAAGAACATTTAAACCATAAATCGAAGCATTGCTTTAGTTGTATTATACATGCTTTTAATAAGTTCTTATTATCTTGCAACTAAAATATTTTCACTTTTGGCTGTAATCTTTTGACTTATGAATTATTTGAAAGTGTATTTTTAAAATGTAAACAGCAAATTTTCTTACCTTTTAACAAGTGATTTCTAGCTTATTTCCTCTGTTACCAGAGTATATATTTACAGTTTTAGTTTTTGAAATTGAGATTTGTTTAGTGGCCCAACATAGGAGTTTTGCAGATGTCCCACAAACACTAGAAAATATTTACATTCTCCATCTTGAGGATAACAGTGTTCTGTTTGTCTTTTGGTTAAAGCTACACTTTGTGTTAAGATAGTTCATATTCTTACTAGCTTGGGGGCTGCTTTTTGATCAGCTACTGGAAGAAATTAGTTAAAATTCTATGATTTTGGCTTATATTTCTTCTCAGTTGTTGCTTTAATATTTTGAGGCCAGGTGCATCTAAATTTAGAATTGCTATTTTCTATCTGTGGACTGCAACCTCAATCATTATGAAATGTTTCTTTTTCCTAGTCATCACTTTACCTGCGAGTCCACATTGTCTGATAATAACATAGCTCCAGTAGTTTCTTTTTGGTTAAAATATGCACAGGTTATTTTTTCCCATTCTTTTACTTTCAGCCTTTCTGTAGCTTATGTGTTAGGGGTGTCTCTTAAAAACAGCAAATAGTGAGGATTTTAAAAATTCAGTCTGACAAACCTTTGTCTTTCAGCTGGAACATCTGGCATATTTACACGTAATACAATAGTTGCTATATTTGGTTTCAATCTACTATCTTACCATATGCTTTCTATTTCCCTGCCTGCTCTATCTTCTGCGTTTCTAATTTTCTTGCATACTTCCGAGTAGGTTTGTGAAGGTATAATTAAGAAGACAACACTGTGATCTAACGTGTACAGTTCTTTGGGTTTTGACAACAGTTTACACCCCCTAATCTCCACCTAAACCAAATGGAGAGCATCTAATCACCCCAGAAGGTCTCCTCATGTCTCTTACCATCCACTCTCCTTGCACCACCACAAACAAACATGACCGCTCAGAAAGACAAATTTCCGTCAGTATAGTTCTGCTTGGTCTTGAACTTCACTTCTTAAATGACACTCTTGGTGTCTGGCTGCTTTCACTGGACCTGCTGTTTTTGAGAGTCTGTCACATTTGCACCGGTCATTTATTTCTTTTGTTGGACAATATTCTGTCGTATCAACTGCCACAATTTGTTTATCCACTCTTACATTGATGGATGTTGCCAATTTGGAGTTATTGTTATGAATGATAATAAGCACTTCTACAAATGCCTTTGTGAACATAAGCTTTTATTTCTACTGGGCAAATACTTAGAAGTGGGATTTCTAGGTCATACAAGATGTGTATATTTAACTTGATAAACTGCCAACTAGTTTTCCAAAGTGATTAAACCATTTTATTCGTCCAGTAGCACTATATGAAAGTTCTTGGTATATCATTGTGGTTTTAATCTGCATATCCCTGAGTAATGATGTTGGACACTTTTTCATATGACTTAATAGATTCATTTGTATACCTTCTTTGGTGACAGGACTGTTTAAACCTTTTTTTGAAATTGGGTGGTTTGTCATTCTAGGAGTTGTAAGAGTTCTTTATAGATTCAGATACAAGTGCTGTAGGCTTTCTCGCAATATGGGGCTTGTACTTATAAATCTTAAAAAAATACTTTTAAGAAAATGTATTTATTTATGCATACAAGAACTAGGGTATAGGCCAGAGATGCGGGGTATATGAGGATTCACCAGAGTGGGGCAGAGAATGGGTGGATTGACTAAAATCGATTCACTGCTGAGGGGAGCAGTGGGTGAGACAGGAGAGGTCTGCTGCGCCGTGTGGGTCAACTCTCTGGCCGGGGATCGAACTCATGCAGCAGTGGCTGGCAATAGCTCAATAGCGTGATAGCACTCAAATTTTAACCCGTGTTCCACCAGGGAGCCCTCTTAAAGGTATTTCTGATTAGCAGAAGGAGAAATTTAAATTTATCATTTTTTATGGTACTGATTTGCATCTTGTCTAAGAAATACCTACCACAAGATCATAAAAATATTCTAGATTGTCACAGATCAATGAAATGTAAATGTGAATATAACATAGCTTCTCCTCTTAGGAATTTACAAGTGGGGTGGGGGAATAGACAAGGTCAACATGATAGTTGATGAAATTGCTTTCTGCCAGTAGTAATGGCTGTATGACAAATCTGAGGAAAAGTACCGTCATTAACCTGAATTCACATGAAATGACCTATAACCAAGTATCAGACAAGACTGTCATAGCCCATCTGCTTTTCTTTCATCCTGGCTCCCAGGAAGGTCAGAGCTCAAGATCAACCCAGTTGTTGCTACTTTCTCCTCTCCCCTTCAAGACGATTTCATATCTATTTCTAATTTAGCACTGCTCTTTATTGTACTGTTTTAAATTCTTTTGAGGAGTCGGTTGGGGTGAAATTATGAATAAGGTGAACATCAGAAAGCTAGCTCATCAATTCATATTGAAAACAGGATTGGGAGCAGTCTGAGTGGGTCAATTCCTTTTTATTTATTTTGGCTGAGACAGGCCTACTGGGCATGTCTCTGCGCTGCAACTACCGTTACAGCTCTGACTAGTCAGCTATTCTTACTACTTAGAGTTACACCGGCTACTGTGCAGAGTGTAAACGAGCCCTTTCAGTTCACTTTTGCAATAATCTGGGCATGTAGATCTTATTTTCTTCTGGTTTAGAGAGGACGACACTGAGACTTGTTCTGCTGCAGCCTGAGGCCTCAAAGGCAGGCCTGAAATGGAACATGTGGGCTCCAAACCTGAGCCCGAGCACTTCAGTGGGGCTCGTGGTGCCCACAAGTCCATGGAAAAGGGGGCTCGATGGACCGCAGTGATGGTCCGGCCTCTCTCTTCACAGGCTTCCCCTGGCAGGCCCAGCGCCCCCGAGGCCTGCAGTGACGAGCTCACCGAGCTCTCCCCACAGCCATCAGTCCCTGTTGTGGACTGCTGTGTCCACGGGCACTGGCACTCCTGGACCCTGACTCCAGCACACAGATGCACAAAGCAGATTGTGCTTGTGTTTGTAGTGACCAGAGGAATCTGAAGAATGGGAGAAAGATGCTAGAATGTGGCGGCTATTCCAAAACGTGTGACAAGTCAGTGGTGCTGTTCAGCACACATATATATTCCTGGATCGTTAACCCTTTTCCATGAAAACCTAAAGGGATATATCTCTAACAGAAAGTAAGACAGTAAGAACCAGTGTAGTGAGAGACAGATATATTTATTTGCTCAGAAGCAGGGAGGGAATTAACACATATGAAACGCCAGTATGTCCAGACACTTTTTTGAAATCAAATATTGATTTACCATTTCTTTGAAGAACTATACAATTTTGGGGAAAAAAGCTTCGACTGTAGTATGCCCACAGGATCCCCTGCCCGCCACCCCTCTTCCACCGCACCTCCACCCTGCCCCTCGCACCCCTCCCCTCAGGTAACCGCTGTGGTTTTCAGAGTCTATTTTTGTTGAGTTTTGCTATTTGTCTTCTTTAGTTATTTGTATTCCACAAATGAATGAAACCATCTGCTAATTATCTTCTGCTTTCTGACTTATGTCACTTAACATAATCACGTAATCACCTCAAGTTCCATCCATATTGTTGGGAAAGGCACTATTTTATCTTTTTTTAATAGCTGAAGTGTTCCATTGAGTACAGATGCAACAATTTCTTTGCCTGGTCATCTGCTGATGGGGATTTCAGTTGATGCCATGACTTGGCTGTTATGCGTGATGCTGCTGCGCATGGCGTACATCCGTGTTCCCATGTTAGCGTTGTCATGTTCTTTGGATAAATACCAGAGTGGCATTGCTGGCATTTCCATTTTTAGCTTTTCAAGGCATCGCCATCGCCTCTTCCAGAGGGGCTGCACCAGTTTCCACGTTCCCACCAGCGGCGAATGAGTTTTCCTGTCACCCCACATCCTCACCAACAGTGTTTGTGGCCTTTTTTGAGATGGGCCATCCGCACAGGTGTGAGGTGATGTGTCATGGTGGTTTTGATCTGTATCCCCCGGTGATAAGTGATACTGAGCCTTTTCTCGTGTGCCTGTGGGCCGTCTGTATGTCTTCTTGGAGAAGTGTCCTTTTAGATCATTACTGAGTGGGTTGTTAGGGTGGTCTTCGGCTATTTATTGGCTGAGTTGTGGGAGTTCTTTATGTATGCTAGCTGTTAACCCCTTGTTGGATGCGTGAGGTGCCAACATCTGCGTCCAGACTCCTCACGCATTCCTCAGGTAGCTGCGTTGTCTTGCTGCATGAAGTAGGTGCTACAGGGAAGTGAGACAGTCTGGAGACCTGGAATCCTCTGAGTGAGAATCCTGGCACATATGTTTCCTCTGTGGCCCTGTTTCTTCACTTATAATGAAGGAACTTGGTTTATATTGTTGCTGTGAGGATGAAATAATCCACACAGTGCTTTGTAGGGACATGATAACTGTTAAGCACTAAAAGTATAACAAATGTTGTGTCTCAGAAGGGAGAATGTGGGGTGCCCTTATACTTGGTGTGAAGGGTGGGGAGAGGTGATGAGGGAATGCCTGTAGCTGGCAGATCTTGGGCTCTGGCGGTTGGCGCCTCAAAAGTGATGACGGGGCTGTCATATCCCAAATCAAAAGTGATTTTGATAACATTTAATAGCGGTTTTCTCTTTTTAAAAAGTCTATGCTTGTCAAATAAATTATATGTGTGTCAATCCTATAGCAGATTCATCTAGAATTTGTGCTGATTTGTCTCTGTGATTAGTTGAAATGTTATTAGTTTGATACTGTGTACCAATGCCAATTTTAGAACTTAGAAAAAAAAATTTTTTTTCCGTTCTCAACTGTCACCCTGCAGCAACTAAGCTAACTCAGTGCTTAATTATGACCTGGCTGCCAGGTGTTCTGTGGTGAGGGGGACTGATCTGGGGCGTCTAGTCTCTAGGTCCTGGGGCATCCCTGGTTTCCACTTTCTTGGCTGAGGTCCCAGAGGAGGTGAGGCTCGCAGACAAGCATGAAAGAGGGAGGTGAGCCAGGCTGGGCGTGCGCACGCACGCTGCTGCGTCCTGCACTACCTCCCTGGGCTTCAGCTGGTTTCTCTTTCTGTAAAGAGAAAAAGCTAGAATTCCTGAGTTAGAATGTTTCCCAAACTCTGTGACTTAGGGCTTTGGTGCTCATTTGCAGAAGAACCTGGCCCAGCTGGGCGAGCTGTCTGCTCCATCAGGCAGATTTGGAAATGATTCCTGAGAGAGGAAATGTGCGGCTTGCGTGGTGGAGGAGAAGCTTCTTGGAGAAGAGCAGAGCTTGGCATTACGTCAGATGGCACAGTCTGGCACAGCCCCCGCCAGACAGAGAGGCTGGGGTGCAGAAGGAAGAGAGTCACAGGGAGAAGGAACCCAAGCAAAGCTGGGGTCCTGGAAGGTCATCTGGGATTGACCCACGAGAGGAGTAAAGGTGCAGCCACTGAGGGACCATGAGGGGAGAGGGTGACTTGGTCCTAAAGGACAGAGAGGAAGCTGGCGAGGGGCGTGCGTGGTCATGGGCGGGGAGGCCCCCTGTGCCGAGTTTGGCCGTGAGCAGGATTCTTCTCTCGGCCCTCCGCTTTCTCCCATATGCAACAGAGGGACTGCTCCAGGCGCGCTCCCCACCGGCATGCGGGCTACTGTGCACTGCGCAAGCGGGGGCCACACTCCTGGCTTTGGTGAACTCTCCACAAGTTGTCTCTATTTGGCCAGAAAGAGATCCCAGTTAGAGGCGCGCGAGATAACTGGGGTTAAGTTCTAGTCTAAAAGAGGGAACTAAAGCGCGCCAGGGCTGCGGGTTTACTAAGCTTACGGAGTGGAAGCAACACCCAGGGTCGGTGCGGAAGGCCCTGCGGCCAGGGCCGGAACACGCAGGGCGCAGGCGCCTGGGGCAGGCGTTGGGACGAAGGCAGGTTTAAGAGGAAAAGGAAACCAGTGTGAATGTCTTGTACACCTGAATTTGTCGAGTAAGCCTCACCCCCATGATCCCAACATGGGGTGTTATTGTGTGTAAAGAAGGAAAAAATAAATCCAGAAATGATGAATTTCAGGGAGGAGGAATAAAATTTCAATTTGAGTGTCATCCAAAAAGATGAGAAAGGCCAATCCCTTACAAATAACTGCGTGGCCCACTTAGTTCTGATTCATGTGTGATCCTTGGGGTCTCTGCTTCAGAAATCGGCACTTGGGAGAATCTGATTTTTTTCTCTCTAGAGCAAGAGCCTGAGCTCCAAACTGTCCCCTGCCTGTGGGCTTGGACTTATCTAGCCTGCTCTCCAGACCCCCCCACCCCCCGCCCGCAGTGTATCAAGGAGAAGCAAAGCCTTTGGGTGGCAGAGAAGTGTGAGACTTCCATGGGGAAGGGGGATGCGCAAGGCGGGACCACAAGGGGAGAGAAGCAGGGACCACCGCGGGAAGTTTGCTGCCCACCTGGGAAGTGCAGGCAGAAGGACTGTGGACACACTAGGCTACCTGCAGCCTGAGAACTAGATGAACCCCAATTCACCTTAGTAAGAGGTGCCCCTCACTGAGCGTCCCCCAGGCTCCAGGTCTTGGAGACACAGACCCTCCATCTTAGTAGGTCACTTCTGTTTGACGATTTCCAGCCTGTGCCCCCAGGGCCCTGAAGTTCTCTGGAGGTGTCCCTGGGGCTGCTGTGAGATGGGGGAGACCAGGTCTGGGGCAAGCCTTGGGGAAGGAGGGGGAATGAACTTCAGGCCCCTCGCTTTGTCCAACAAAGCTGCTGTAATCTTACCTTTTACATGTATTGGCTTATACACGTTAGTTAGGAAAAATGTTTATTTTACAAAAAGGTTTTGCAATTAGCCTGGCAATATGAACATATGACATAACCCAGCCACTATCTGACACTGTCAGGGTAAAGTCTAAAAGAACTAAAGGTGGTTTTAGATGACAACCTTTCTGACTTAAGTCCATGCTCACCTTTTTGGCTCCCATTTTGCTTGTCCAAAGACAGCTTCTCCTAGCCTAGACTAGGACCAAAGGTCCTGACCGTCCTGGAACTTTAGTTTTCAGTTCATGGTGAAATGGAAATATGTGCAGACCAGAGCATCAAATGCGGTCCCCAGTACTTGGTAGGTGTTCAATAACTGACAAGTAATTGTGAGGATGAAATGATTTTATGCATGTAAAGTGCTTGGCCCATAAGAAGCACTTCTGGGCTTCTGTACAATGATTACTGTTATCAGAGATAGCTGTATATGGAGAATTCCTGAAGCTTCCAATCTTACTGTGAAAGGACAGAGACGGGAAACAGTCTTTGGCACATAGGCTGAGTCGGGGGTTAAAAAGGGTTCATTTCACGTTTCAGCTGACCATGTAATAATGGCTGCCTGGAATGTGTATCAAATAGACTTCTGAGGCCTTGCCTGGCTCAGCAGGAAAGAACACTGTGATCAATTGGTAATGTCTGCCTTGGGTCGCATTGGGAGTCCTGCCAACCTGCATGCTGTATATTTGCCTGTTGCAGACTGAAGCTCATTCCGGACAATTGATGAGGGTGCTGCTAATAAAGACCAGGTCTTACCTCTTCCCTGTATGCCAGTCCTCACTTTCTCCATGTTTTACTCCCAGCACATAATTGAGACATGGCCAGAGCCCATCCCCAGCTGCCTTTTCTTCAGAAAACTTTGGCTGGCATAAATCGAGACCTGTAAATCCACCATGTGGATGACACAGGCTGCATGCCCAGCCCAGGCTCTGTGAACGACAGAAGAGGAGAGAGTTGCTTAGTGACATGACACAAAGGGTGTCTTTGATTCATCGCCCAGCTCCAGCCCCAAGTCCATGGCCAGCAGCGAGTAATGGCTGCAAATGGCCAATATAACCTCTTTCAAAATGTCACTTTGCTGTAAAATGTAAATGTTTAACATTTAAACATGAACACCGACTCCTAAAATGCCTAGTGCTGAGTGGGATTTTTTTTTTTTCATTCTTTTCGAAAATCTTTGTCCTTCCATGGTGACAGATTTCAATGCATGATTTACACTCCTGTGCTTGTTAAATTGCTACCATCTCTCGCCCCAGATAGGGCAGCAAAGGAGCAGGGAGTTGTAGCAGACTTTCTACCTTGCTTGTTAATGCAGAGTATTAGATCTACAGTACAATTCCGAGACCGTCCACTGCTCAGAGGAGCTATGAACTCTGAATATAGGAAATTTCATTTTATTTCCAATTATCTAGATTTCAAAATATAAGATTGTCACTGAAGGTCAAGACAGTCCAAAAATAGCAATGAAGAGCATTCATTAGGAGTAGGTCCTTTAGACCTACTCATTGTCTAACTCCATCTCCTGAGTCTGGGACCAGCAGGCTTCAGGCAAATCGGGGTGTGGGTGATTATTCTTCGGGACTGATTTCTCTTAAGATCATTCTAAGGAAGGCCGGCCCAGCAATGGAACCTGGGAGACCCGCGTGCTCAGAGCCAGGTGAGGGAGGCAGGGGGTCCCTGGGCGTGGTAATGAGGGTTCTGGTGCCTTCTTCAACAGGATTCTCCCAACTCCCATTTTCTCTAGAGCACATTGTTTGTTGCATTTTTCTTCAGAGTCTTGATCACAGTAGACACTTGAGTGCCCATTCGTTTAATTAAATAAATAATGAGCAAACCTAGCATTGGCCCAAGAGATTTGGTCTAGTGTTCCAGTAAATGAATTTTTTGACCTTGGATCAGTCTCCTAACCTCTGTGTACACAATTTTATGTTATTCTTTGGAAGGGTAAAGGTGGTTATCCTTAATTTACAACAAAACCCTCTGAAACCTGTCCGGTCCTCCTTTTCTTACTGGTAATGTGATCTCAAAATCAAAAACAACATCAGTGATCAAGCCAGGACGAAAAATCTGCTTTTTGCTTCCCAATCTATTTTTTATACTTTACAAAACTGGCATTTACACCATGTGTCACAAGCCCAGATTTCTGGTAACAAAAATATTACCAAACTTCTAAATGAAGACCCAAAACACTTCTACTATTCAACAGTCATTTGTGCTCATTCCGTAGCCCCTGTCGTGTTGTAAGGTCTAAAACACTGGAAGGGGAACGGTCGTCATCCCAGCTTACCAGCGGGAAACGGGGGGCAGATAGGGCTGCAGTCACACTGCGCCAGTGATAAAGCCCAGACAGGCACCGCAGTGGCCCTGAGCATGTGGCCTTCCCTTCTGCAGAGCCCTCCCCTGTAATGACCACAGGATCACTCACACATGCTGGGTACCTTTGGGATAGCAAATATGCAGGGTACATTACTGGTCTTTTTCTTACATCTGTCTTTGGGTTTTTGTTGTTGTTGTTGTTGTTTGCCACTAGCTAACGATCTTATTCCAAAGGACTATGCCTGGGACTTACCCATTGCCCTTCCATCCGCAACCCCCTTAAGTTCTACCAACACACTAGGAAAAGCCACAGGTTCATGGGCCTCTCATCCAGAGATTGATTCAATAGGTTTGGGTGCAGCTTCACAAATTATATTTCTACCAAGTTCTTAGTTGATGAGCATGATGCTACATTTTAAGAAGTGGTCTAGAGCAGTCTTACTCGGTAAAGAGCTTTTGAGTTCAGTTTCAGCTTCTGTCTCCTACTTGCCTCTCGGTTGGCTACATACGCAAAGCGGCTCTATGGAGTAGAAGCAAATTACTTCCCTGCTCCTGAGATCAACATTGCTTACAGATTGCAGTGAGCCCAGATATGTGCAGTGGTGTCCAGTCCCCTCACCACTGGGTTCTGTCCTGGGGGCCTCGCTCCCGCAAGCCAGCTGTCAGTGCCTTTGGCTAATAGCTCCTTGCAGGGGTGGTTTCCTGAGGCTCCTCTTAATCCAGCTGTTTGAAGAGAGCCAGAGCCCCCACAAGAGCAGTTTTAAAGCTGGTTGCTTCTGGCTTTATTGAGTTAGATTCTGCAAGGGAGACAGAGGCAGCAGCATCTAGTGCTGAAGAGATGGCCTGGAGCGAATGCACCGGTATCCCCGGCAGCCCCGCATTGCTCTTTGTCTTTGCTGGCGCACCTGCTTCGCTCTCCTCTGACCGTTTCTGCTTTATTCTAGATACCACCAGAGCATATCGCTCCCTTTCTAGTGTGAACCCAGGTTGAGAGACCTTATTTAGGAGAAATCAGATGCAGAAGCTGCTATCAATTGCCTCGCTTAAATTCATTTCCCATCTCATCCCCTTCCTCCATCCTAAGGAGAACCCCGATTTTATTCCATTTCCGTTCAGTAATATGCTTCACGGGAGGCTTGCCCAACTCTCAGACCCAGTCCTGATTGTTCTCAGCCCATCCTGGGGCTCTTCTCTCCCACATCAGTTGTAACAACTAATGTAGCTATGCATGTTACTAGGTTTAGTCATGAGCCTATGATACAACAAGGCCAGGAAGTCTGTTGGAGGGCTTCTGGGAAGGTTCTAGGAAGAAATCTCTTTTTCCTTTACATCATTCTTATTTTGTTTGGAACTCTGGGTCTCTTGACCAGGATGTCTGGTTCATTTCCCAGGTTGAGATGGTTGTCACCATGTTTTTTCTTTAACTTTATGTGCTTTCCTCGCATTCTGCAATCCCTATGAGACAGAAACTGTTTCCCGTTAGGTGACACTGTTTTCATTTTTAAAGTCTTTTTCTCTTGGCTTGTTCCTTGCCACTGTGATTTCAAACTTGCTAATTCCTCCACTATTTTTGTCTGACTGCTGTTGAGGCATCTATTGTCTTTTTTGATCTATAGCATTTTTTTGGTTGGATCCATCAGTTCTAACACTCTCATACTTTCTCATTCTTTATTATATTAATTGTTTTTCTTAATTTGGCAAGCAGAGTTAACAACTGTTATCCTAAACGCCCTTTCAGGTGTATTCTGCAGTTATGTAGGATGGAGATTTCTCTCAGGGTTGGTTTTTCTTCGACCAACATGTGTGATATATTTATCTGTCTTTTCATTTTCAGTTTTTATGGGCGGTAATAGTTTCCTTTTCTTATTTTAATAAATTGGCTTTAAAAATCTAGTATAGTCTTAGTCACCAAAGATTCTGGACAAAAACCCTATCATTTTATAGACCAGTGCCTTTGCACCTATTCATATGGCTAAGAAATGGAGAGGAACCAGGCCCGTAGGGTGCTGACACATGGCTCCCTGGACCGCGAGTGTTCCTGCAGTGCTGTGGGCACCACGTTGTGTGCGCCTGATCCACAGTGACCCACTCTCCCAGGCCAGCTTCTCGCCCAGGGTCTTTGAACAGTCTTAACCTCCAGCTTTGGGCTGCGGCTGAGCAGCAGACGCTGTCGCACTGGGAACGGACTGTAGGAATAACGGGTTACGAGCTGTAATTGGTCTCTTTGCTTCGAGTGTGGAGCCTTGCCCTGGGCAGTTTGTTCCTGGTGTGAAGGCCCTGGTGCTTCACACTTCGTGCCATCATTGGGTTGTTTCCATTCTGGCTCTGGGTAGAGCTAAGCCAGGCACTGCCCATATCACACCCTCAGGCTGCGGACAGCAGCTTCCCCTGTGAGAAGGCACACGTGATCAGGCAGGGCTCTCTGGCTAGTAGACTGGGAGAGTCCTCAATCTGTACCCTCATTCCTAAATGTCTCCGGTGGTAAACATTCTGTCCTCCATAGTGACTCTGTGTACCCCCTTCTCTGGTGTTGTACCCTACTGTTAAAGTCTGTGGTGTGCACATGTGCTCTTGGGGTAACAGCAGCAGCGAGTTCCTGTGTTGCACTGCCTGGCATCTCTCCAAACATCGATTTATTGGAATATTTCTTACCCTTTTCTGCTGAGCTGTTGCTCCTAATCCATGTGTAGTCTTCCACTTAGCTTCAGTAATGGTCTTTATTTGTTGTGAATATGTGAGCCCTGCTGTAATCCTGCTGGTCGGTCTCTCTATATATAGAGAGAGGAAAAACCATTAATGATGAGAAAGCAAAAGGAGAAAAAAATCATAAACCCATAGGCAAGAGCTCTGTAAAGTTCGGATATTCTGTAACTCTAAAAGCAGGCTTGGGGCAACACACAGGACATGCAGCGCTGCCACCAGCTTCCTGGCCCTCCTCGGGAGCCCCTCCATCCTGGCATAGGCTTTGCTCTCAGGAGTCGCTAGTCTGGCCTTCACGGGTCCTGCCTGGTCCATGCATCCTGAAGATGTTCGTTTCTGGCTCCTAAAGACCCCACTCCCCAGGCGTCAGATCAACTGGACTGACCTGCATTTCCAGGAGAGTGGTCTAAAGCAGTCGTACCAGTTAAGAATGACTTTTAAATTCAAATTTAGTTTTTTCTACTTCCTACTGATTGATTCCTTTTGCAGTTGGCCTCCAGGTTGTAAAATGCCTCCATAGATTAGCTGTTTTGCCCTGAAGAGTGCATCTTTGTTCTTTTGAAAGTCTTTATAAACATTTCACAACGTTCTGTGACCTCTTTCTTTCATGTTCTCATTGACCAAAGATCACAACACTTATCCCCTTTCTTAACAAAGTTCAAACCCAAGTCATCCAAGGTAGCCCCTGGATATAGAACTGAGTGCGTGCAGGGGGAGGCAGCACTGTGCTGCCCATCTCTAACTCAGGCTGCAGAACCTTCTCTGTCAGTGACCTGGCTGCTTTGCCACCACACAGGGCTGAACAGGTCCCGCTTCTAGTTCTCTAGAGACCCTGTGAAATGGAGCCAGAACAGAAAACTCAAAAGAAATGGGAAACAATTCCACAGAACCAGTTTGTAAGGCATTGCGCATCATCTCCTGTAAGGCGTCTGCCCTTAAAGCTCTCACGGATCAGCGGAAGGCATAGGCACAAGGTTACACAGTAACACGAGGTGCAGAGGAGCCGACATCTAGTACGCAGTGAACGAACAAGGGGATCTGGTGCTGGTGGTTTCTCAGTGGTCTAAACCTCAGGAGGGGACCCCAGGAGTTCTTGCCCGGAAGTCTGTCTCACTAGAGTCCCCAAAGTGGAAATACACCTGAACCACCAACAGTGAAAAAGAGGAGGATTTGATTTGTGTTGTAAGCCCTCGAGTATTTACAAATCAAGGCTGCACATAGCTTATATGCAGAAACATTATATGAATAAAAAGGGCCAAAACTGCTTGGGGATAAAGGGAATATCAATTTATATAAGACATTGTAAGGTTAAAAATGAGATAATTTTTGTTTTTTCTTTGCAGAGAAGATGATATTTGAACTGCTGTCTTGAAGGATAACAGTGCAACAGTTTATATCAACTAGTCTCATCTGATCTCCTTGGAGAAAGGACTTAACAACTCGTCCAATGGTGAGTGAATAGCAAAAGATTTATAAAAAGTTAGAGAGAAACCATGGGGTAAATGAATACATTTAAAATCATAAATTACTGCAATAGTCAATTAGATGCCAGGGTCTCATTGCAGGGGTAGTTTCTGGTAGGTAAAAATAGATAATTCATGACTTAGACACATTCTCCCGGAGACTAGGAGAAGAATGTTTAACTAGGTTTAGAAGACTAGTATAATCTTGACACCTAAACTAACAACTATGGTACAAGACAAGAAAATTATAGACCAATTTTAATCAAAAACCTACATGCAAAATTTCTAAATATAACATTAATAAATGAATTCAGTAGTCTATTTTTTTAGTAAAAACTGCTAATCAAATACAGCTTATCCCAGAAATTCAAACTGTCAACATCAATCTATCAATAATTAATAGATCAGAAAAGTAAAAACATATAATCATCTCAATAACTACAGAAAAAGCAGTATTATTAAAAGTTCAAAATAAATAATAATTTAAATTTTTTTAGCAAACTCAATCTAATGAATGGTATCTGCCAAAAATCTATAGCAAAAGATGTACCTATGAATTTTTTAAAAATGTTCTCATTAAAATCAGGATATCCACTATGCAGCATTGTACTGATAATTGTAATGCAGTAAGACAAAATACTATGTAAGGTTTGAAACTGATAAGAGAAAATTTCATTCTTACAGATGATAAGATCTTTTATATAGAAAATCCATGAAACTCTAGTCTTATGACTTATTACGACTATGTGTTTGAAGATTAATCTGTTTGATTGAACTTACTTTTAAACAATGTTTATAAGAAAAAATATGCCTTTAACAATATTCCAATTTTAAGAGCAACCACTCCTTTTATCAGCTGAGTTTGAGATATAAGGGATGTCACAGGGAATCCTTGCCAAGGTGGTTGGTAAAATCAACTATGACAGATAGTGAAACTTTAAAGGAAAAAACAGCCCTTTAAAACAAATATCTTACATAATTAGGTTTTATAATAAGCAGATCCTAGCTTAAAAATTAAGTCAGCAGTCCCTAGAACAAGCCAAAAAAATATTATTGGAAAGCTTTTTAACTTCCTTAGAAAATAGATTTTTTTCTTGTAATGTTGGTTAATACTTTTTTTAAAAAAAGAAATCACTTCAATAAAATTAATACCACTGTCTCTGATTTAGGGGTATAGGTTTACACCTCGTCGGTGTATGTTACCACACCTCCACTACCAAAGCATGCCAAATCCCTGACCATAGTCTATTGCCTACTGCCCTTTGCAGCCCACTCCCACCCTCCCCTTCTGGTATCCTCAATTCTGCAGTAAGATTTCTAAGTTGGTTTTGATTCAATTTTGTCTGCTCCTTTGTTGTTTATTCCACCCTTATATGGGATTATAAAGAATCTAGTGTTTGTTTTTGCTTTTCACTTCTTTTGCTTAGCTAATCCCAAATCCCCTCCATCCATGTTCTCAAAATGGCAAGGTTTCATCTTTTTTATACCTAAGTAGTAGTCTCTACATCTTCTTTATCTGTTCATCTGTCATTGGGCACCTAGGTTGTTCCCATAACTTGACTATTATTGGCTGCATTTAACATAGGAGTGCATTAGTATCAAATTAGTGTTTTTGTATTCCTCAGGTAGAACTGCTCGATTATATGGGACATAGAGGTTAGATCAGTCTGTCTTCTCACCAGCAGTGAATAAGGGTTCTTTTTCCTCCACAACTTCATTAACACTTGTTTCTGGTCTTCTGATATGGGTGTTTCTCATGGTTGTGAGGTGGTATCTCACTGTAGTTTTGGTTTGCATTTTCCTGATAAAAACTGATGAAGTTTTAATCGTATCTTTATTGGACATTTGAATGTCTTCTTTGGAGAAAAGGCTATTTAGATATTCTGCTTATTTTTTGGGTTTTCTTACTGTTCAGTTGTATAAATTCATTGTAAATCTTGCTGTTAGCCCCTCTTCAAAGAGAGGTGCTTCAGAGAGGTGTGATATGCAAATATTTTCTCCCATCTAGAAGGGTATCTGATTCTAAAATTGATATTGGAAGAGTTGAGTTCCAAGAATAGCAGGAGAAATAAAAGACATAGATCTCAATCAGAAAACAAACATACAAAACCTCATTCATATATGGGAAGTTGACATATGGCAGATGTGGGATTAGTAAGTAAGGAACAAGTGACTTACTTAGTAAATGTATTAACACAATTGATTACACCAAATAAAGGACATATGCATGTAACTTAAAATATGTAATTCAAGGCCATTAGGATAAAACATGGCAGATTATTTTGAAGATCATTTCTCGAAGAGGGATTTTTTGAACGGACAGATACATTTGACTATAGAATTTAAAACTCTTTGCCAAAGACACTACAAAATTTAAAAAATACGAGCATGCAAAGATTGTTTTAAAAAATGGGAAGCGTCCATGCTGATGGATTAGAAAAGTTGACACTTAAAATGGCCATCTTACCTAAAACAATGCAATCCTTATCAATATTCCAATGGCATTTTTCACAAAAAACAGAACAATAATAAAATTTATATGGAACCACAAACGATCCTAAATAACCGAAGTAATCTTGAGGAATAAATGGAGATACCACACTCCCTGGCAGCAGATTATATTACAATGCTATAGTGATCAAAACAATATATGTAATATTGAAATAAAAACAGATACAAGCTCTATGGATCAGAATTGAGAGTCCCAAACTAAGCCCACACATAAATGAATAACAATCTGTGACAAAGAACCAAGGGAAAAGTGAAGGTTCCTTTAATAAGTGGTGCTGGGAAAACTGGACAGCCACATGCAAAAGAGTGAAATTGGATTAATCTTTAACTCAGCATCATGGCTTAGATGTTGACTTGAATCATTTTAATATACTGAAGCTTGTTTAATGGTCCAGAATATAGTCTGTCTTGATAAATCATCCAGGTACATCTGAAAGGAACGTGTGTTCTATTTTCATGTTTGTTAGGTTGAGTTGTTTAGTAGTATTGCTTATGTTTTCTACATCCTTACAGATTTTCTCCACTTTTTTTCCTACTTGTTCTATCAGTTATTGACAGGTATTGAAATAGTAGATTTGTCTACAATTCATTTTTGAGTCTTATGTTTTAAAGTTCTCTTAATAGGTACATAGATGTTAAACTCATGTCCTGTATATTAATAGACACATTTAAAATTATCAAATGAGCTTTTAAAAATCCCTGTTAATATTCTTGGGCAATATTTTATCACTGATAAAAGTGGCATTTTTATTCATTTACTCCTTTACTGATCTGCATATATTGCAAAATAAAAGAACAGGGTTCCATGCCATTGCTCCTTCAAAACAAGGCCCTTGACACGGTTGCCTAATTCCGAGGTAAATCTCCCATCCTGCCTAACAAATATCCTTCTTCTGTGGCATAACACTCTACTCATTCACTGGACTTGTGGGTTTGCAGAGTGAACTTCCCTAGGGAGAAGGTATTTGGCCACAATTTTTGAAATCTTCTCAGAGTTTCATTAATGTTGAAGAAGAGCAAACCAGTAACGTAGATGTGACCTTTGTCACCAAGTCCCCCTGCATCCCCCAGATAATCACCAGAAGTCATTTGACATCTGTCCTTTCAACTTGTCACATTTGCCAAACATGTAAGTCCACAGTAATCAATAACACTGTTTTAGGTGATATTAAATTTTACCTATTGGAGAACATCTCATTATATTCATGCCACAACTTGATTTTTCTCTCATTATTATAGTTTGAGATTGAAGTTAGATGCCTTTCATTCCATTTAACTGAATCGGTATAATTCTAACCGGCTCTATTTCATCCATCCCAATCACCTATGTTGGTTCATCTGAGTAGACTACAATTTTTTTCCTGTTAAAAGTGGAACAGAGAGACCAATGCTTCCAGCAAAGAGAAAGTACTATTAATTGGACTTATCTTCCTGCTGAAACAACTAAAAATACTAGAATGATGGGGAAAAAATGAATCGTGCCCAAAGACCAGCACAGTTTACTGCTTTGAAGAGTTTTTCAGACCACAGCACTGGGACTCAGGTGGAGAACTGACTGAGGAGATGAAAGGGGGGGGGGGTCCAGGGAGATAGAGGCGGCCAGAGGCCGGGAGGGCCACAGGCAGCATGTGGGGAGGCCTCCAGAGGGCCCCACTGACTCCTCACCAGAGCCCATCAGTGCCTGCGTGACTGGGAAGAACATAGCCCCACGGGGCGGGAATAGCTCCTGTTCCCACCCACCAGCCACACTGGAAAATCTTGTAATTCGAAGGCACTCGGTTGAATAATCAGAAGACTCCTGTTCAGTGGTGGGGAATAGCTATCTTTCGATTAAATGCTGCCCCATTTCCATCTAACAAATTTTAAAACCAAAACCAGAAGGCACTAATCTGTGACCAAGTAGCTTAAGTGCAGCCCAGGAAAAAAAGACAAACAGAATATTTAAAGGTATACAAAAATAAGGAAAAGCAGGGTGGGAACACAGAGGGAACAAGATTATGCTGACGTCACCCCAGAAAGGTTCAGTTGTGGGAGTCCCAACAGGTAAGAGGCAAGAGGCCTGCCCTCACTGAACTAAATACACTTTTATTCCTTGTTTTCTAACCACAGTCCAAAGCTTTGTGGAGGTTGATGGTGTCTAATTAGACAATACGTGCCTCAGGCGAAACTTAAATCTGATCCCTAACAACCAACATCATCTTAATGATATGTAAAAACCACCCGCTAGTGATAAGGGTTTCAGTTTTAAACGCAACCCCACAATTGCAGGAACTAAGAACATTGAAACTGCAGTGTGAAGCTCCAGCAACGTGGTAGCAGAGTGAAGACCCAAGGTTTTGTCTTCACCTACTCAACCAAATTACAGCAAAGCAAAGACAACATCCGTTGAGGGGCAAGAGATGAAGTCATTTTTGATGTATGTAGTAGTCATGGTGGAAGGGGGGTACTGCCATTGAACTGTTTTGAGTGCTACCGGCACAGTGCATCCCACAAGAGGGGAAGGGCGGCTGTTGTATGGACCCCCTCTGCTGTGTTAACTACTTAGGAGGAGTGCAGGCAGAGTTGGCGTGTAGTCAGAAGGTGCACTGCTGGAGAGTAAGAGGGTGAAGAGCGATGTTTATTGGCTGGAGCCAAACGCGCTCTAACCAGACAGTTGGAGCCCATGCCAGCAGTAAGCAGGTCAGATCACCTGTGTCCCCTCCTAGAACAGGCTGTGATGTGAAGACACATGACAAATCCTACCCAGGGCCAAAACCAAAACAACTAATGCTCTCCTTTGCCAGAGTTTGAAACAACTAGATCGTAACAGGAGCAGGAAGCCAAGGGTAAAGCTCCATACTCAAAACTCAACTCCAGGCTCTGGGCCTATCTCAACTACAGCGCCCACCCAGCCCTGTATGCACTGCTCAACCATGGCAATGAGGCTGGCACGAGACTATGAGAGATGTTTTGGCCTAAGAGTGGGCCTAGGGGAGAGAAACTGTGGATCCCCACCATACAAGTTGGGGACCTAACGGCACTGTAGGAAGCTTGGCCCTTGAGGCTCACGCTAGGTGGCCTTTCATGCCCTCCCTGCTCTGGTTTCTTCCAACCTATTCATTACAGGTACAAGTCTCTGGCCATCGGAACAGGTACAAGGCACCTGTCTGTGAAACAATACATGTAGAAACCTTGGGTAAAAAAGCTAGAATTATATGAGGCTTTTTATAGGAGGGGTATAAAGACAGTTTATGTGATAAAAAAAAAACAAAACTTGCTACTATGACCTATAGAAACTGAAAATGAATGGGCAGAAGATCACATCACAAATGCTAGAGCAGAAAGACCTTGAGAGACATCTCAGACCAATGTAACTGCAGAATGTGTCTGATTAGGAATTTAAGGTAATGGGTATAACAAAGTTTGCCAATTTAATAAAGACAAAGGATGATCAAAACCAGGAACATAATAAAGACTGAGAAAATGAGACTGTTACAGTATGTTTTAGATCCATTAGTTCTTCTTGTAAGTGAATTTAAAATACAAGAGTGCATCAGCAGTGGACAAATTCAAGTAACAGAGAGAATTAGCTTGAAAGCACAGTGATGGAAAACACGAATAGAACAAGGAGAGAAAAATGAATTTTAAAAAATGTAAACAATTTAAGAGATCTTTGGGATAACTGAAAGAGAAAGCATATCCATATCTTGGAGGTTCCAGAAGAAGAAAAGTTAGAGAAAAAAATTGCTGAGAACAGTCTCAATCATGGGAATGAGCCAGATGTTACAATCCAAGAGGCCCAAAGAGTTCCAAACAAAATAATGTTGGACCAACACACATTAAAATATACTGCTAAAAACCATTGGCAAGGCTAGAGCTTCAAAAACAGTGCGAGAAAGAAGAATAACCTAAAAGGGAACAGCTATTTCATTGCAGACTTTTTGGGGGAAACCATATATGCAAAAAAGGGCTGGCAGGAAATGTTTAATGCACTCAAAGGAAAAGATGTCCATGTAGAGTGCTTTATTCTGCAAGACTATCGTTCAAGACAGAATAAAGAGAAAGGAACTTCACTGAAAAGCAAAAATTAAAAGAATATATTCAGTAGGACTTGAAAAGAGTTACTAAAGAGGATATTATAAAGCAACAACAAAACAAATAAAGAGGTACCAGACCTGAGTTAGACAAAGTAAAGGAGGAGAGTAAAAATGAGACTCATCAGAATGTTTGATACCAAACTGTCCAAAGAGGCTTAAAAATACTGTCATACACTAACCTCAGTAAACCTTCAAACAAGAATCAATATAAGTAACACATCAGACGGTGGAAATGGTGTCTACACAAAAGGAAAATGACAGAAATAAATTGGCAATAAGCACTTATGTCTCAGTAATCACCTTAAATATAAATGGCTTGGATCCAGCAATTAAAAGGCAGGGAGTTTCTGACTGGATTTCAGAACAAAGGGCAACCTTCTGCTTTCAACAGGAAGCTCATCTCACCACCGAAGACAATCAGACGTAGAGTTAAAGGCTGGCAAGCAATCCCATAAGCAAATGGCAATCAAAAAGTCGGGAATAGCTATACTTGGGTAGGGTAAAATAGATTTCCAATGAGAGAAGGTAATAAAAGATGGATATTACATAATGATTTAGGGCCAAATACAATAATAATAATACATATGCACCAAATAATGGAGCCCTAAGATACACAAGGCAATTCTTAATAGAACTAGATAGCGTTATTGTATTGTTACTAAGGGACTTTAGCATACCTCTTCCAGCTACACACAGGATAAACAAGGAAGCAATAGCTTTCATGAGGAGCTACATCAAATAGGCTTAAAAGAACAGAAAATTTCTCTCCCCTACCAGGATTTCTGTCTTTGCCCCCTCATTCTTTGGGAATACCTCTTACACCCCTTAACTAGTTGTGGGAATCCACCGAGGATGTCCCCTGGTTCCCTGGTTGACTCCCTGTGATGGGTCAGACATTTTCCTCATAACCTTCATCTGGAACTGCCGCTCACCCAACTGCAGCCCCCACCTCCCATGCTGTAGAAACTCCCCGCAGTGTTGCCAGTGCCCGAGCCCAGAGCGGCAGGTACTGCTGAAGCTGTGTCATGCTTCTCTTCACCACCACCTCTCTCTCTCTCAGCGCTTGGGCATGGATGTCGGCGGGGGCAGCTGCAAGCTTATGCTCGGAATTGCTCTGTCCTCTAGGAGTCATCTCCTCTCATCCCTCCTTTCTTAAGGGTAAAGGTTTCCCCAGAAGGCTCTTGGTTTCTCATAAGCCTACCCCTGGGTGGTCCGGAGGAGACTTTAAGATGCCCAAATATGCCCATATGCTGTGCTGAACATAATATCACAAACTCAGTTGTTCAAATCCTTTAACACAAAAGGATACTTACGGAGGAGGGAGGAGATTTCGAGATTGGTGAAAGAATGATGTTGGCAAGTTCTCACTAAAGCTGGGGGAAAGCACAGGCTAGTGTGGAAAGGAAGGAGCCCCTGGGTTAAGAAACTGTCAGGGCTGAATCCGGCACCGGTGATGAAGTGTGGGGAAAGGTTTCCATAGCCTCTTGCCTCCACCTTTCCCTCTTCCTTCTCCTCCATCTATGGAAGCATCTCTTCCCTGTGCCCAGCACAGCCAGGCTTCTTCTCATCTGCCACCGTTTCCCTCGGACCCCTTCCAGTCCAAATACTGATTGCTTCTGGCCCTTCCAGGAGCTTCCATCATGGAAGAAAGCTAGTTGTTTAATTCTCTCTGTAGGAATCACTATTAAAGAAACCCCCAAATATTTCCCCTTTGGTGGGTGAGGTGGAGGGAGAGTAGATTTCTCCAGCAGCAGGTCTGAAGGGAGAAGAATTTTAGCATGTGGTTCTTTTGAAAATGCTCCCAAGGGAAGCTAAGATCACTGCACCATCGGTGCCAGCCTCTAATAGGACACACGCTCAGACTCCCTGAGGGGCCTGCTCCCAGCGTGGGCCTCCACACTGAGCACAGTTTCAAGGGATTACACAAAGCTGATCACCCTCTCCAGGAAAGCTTATAAATGTTGTTATTTTTTCCCTTAAATAACACCCTTCATACATCCTAAGTGCTTGGGAAATACACAGAAACAACACAGCAGGTTCTGGGGATTCAAGTGATTATCATTAAATTTTTTTTCTTATAGATTCTTTATAATACCTTGAGAAGCTAAAAATCTGCAATAAGCTTCCTCGATGAGTCAGCTGCCTCACCTGCCAGGCCATTTTAAAGCGGGGTTCATCCTGGGCTCTGCAGCTGTTGGGCTGACCAAAGGGCTGGGCAGAGTTTGGGGGCCTAGGGAAACCGAGTGTCAAGTGACCAAGTGTTTTTGCCCAGATAGAGGAAATGGTTTCTTTCTTCTCCAGGGGTCTAGGTGACCAGACAGTGACATTCTTCATCATTCTCTTGGGAGGGTATCGAGTGGAGGTGGTTTTAAAAACTTTTCTAGAAGTGTGAGAAGCCATGAAGGAAACGACTACTTCTAGAAAACCTTTCATGGGCAACTCAACGGGGCAAAGTGGGGATGATGCAGAGTAGAGCAGGCTCATAGAGTGGGCTTCAGGGATGGCAGTGTATGTAGATTTCAGGCACAGACTCAGGACAGAGTGGGTGCTCAGTTATGTTAGGGCGCCTTTCCCATTACATTCCCCTGTGGGAATCTATACTAAGTTCGATGGTAGTGCGCCCTCAGCAGGCTTCTACTTACTGTGAAAGCCAGCTTCCACAGCCTTTTCTCCTCAGCTTTCAGTGGGTATTCTACCAGGGAGTCTGGGACCTCAAGAGCTGGATTTTAGTGCAAAGGAACTCAAAGATTTTAGGTGCAGAGAAGAATTTAAGAACTGTGTATTCCTTTGGCTGTCATACAGCAAGTCTCCAGGGGCAGAAATGGGCCAGGAGTGTTCTACAGGTCGCAGCTGTTGCCGGCTTACCTTGTGAAATAGTCACTGATAGGTATGCTGTGAGGAGGGATAGTGAGCTTAGGGTGGTGTGGCAGATATAGAAGATAAGTGAATCCATCGAATAGGAACTGGGCACAGAGCAGATTTTGAAGGTGAGAGACCAGGCGAAACGAGAATGAGAAGAGCTGAAGTTGCTTTACCTCTTCTATAAATCAGGCTCCGAGTCAAACCTCCAAATACCTGATCTCATTTAAACTTCATGAGGTGGGACCTACATCACCACAGTGTCACTGAGGAAACTGAGCTCAAGTAACTTGCTCACAAATAGCTTGTACAGGTGAGAATTTAGAATTCAAATCCAAATTTTCTGATTCTAGGGCCAAAGTTCTAATCTAGCAGATCTATTTATATGTATAGGGCGGCAAGAGGCGTGAGGGAGACAGTTTCCTGAGAGAGTAAACACAGAACGCACTCAAATCCATCTGTATGGAACAGAGGGAAGGGATCTGGGGGGCAAGGTCTCTCCCCAGGGCTCAACAACTTGCTTCACTATTCTGTTCTTCCCTGCACAGTCCTGCACCCCCACCCTGTCTGTCCACGAGGACCCCAAGTCACCACATGAATGCAGGCGTATAAAGAAACCAACCTCTTAGGAGCACCAGAGCATTGGGTTTGAATCTCTGACCCTGTCTCCCCATAGTCTTTCCATTCTGCTCTGGATAAGCCACTGAGTTCACTGTTACTTTTTTTTTTAACAGCAAAATCAACAATGCTCCATTGAATACTTAATGAGAAGCCCCTTCATGAAGTCTCTCTCCTCAGAATGGAACTTCATCTGAAGCCAACAGAGAATCAGAGCATCTGAACATTTACCCAGGTATGCTCTGTTCTTTGGCCGCATCACAGCTGGTCTTACCAACACCTCAGTAGTCAGTAGGGAAGAGGTTACATCATACTCACGTTGCGGATGAGGAAACTGAAGTTCGGAGAGGCACAGTGACCTGCCACGACCCCACACTGAGCTGGAGGATTCGGTATCAGCATGGGTGTTGCAGTGCCTCCCTCCTGGGGCCCTCCCGGTCTTGTGAGATAAAAGTCACTACACGGCTAAGACCTTTCCTTTGTGGCTTGGATCACCACATATGTGGCTATCCTTGGCATTCCTAGGCTTGGACCAGGCCTCCGAGTGACGTCATCTCTGCTTGGATGTATGGTGCCTGAGGTGTCTTCTCCTGGGGGTGATTTCCCTGGTGGGGCCCTAAGTTCTTCCCAGTGCTCAGGGAAGGATATTCCTTCCTGTCCCTGTGCTCTTCCCTGTCCATGGTCCTGGACCTGGGCGCTTTGACTTTGGGTCCCTGGGGGATTGCCACCTACAGTTCCATTCCTCAGAGGCACGCCTCACCCTCAGGCCCTTTCCTAAACCTCCTGGCTGCTGAGCTGCTAGATTCTTGAACTTCAAGCTAGAACCCTCAGACCCTCAGCTGCATCTTGGCTTGAGGAGGAGAAACTTGAGATCAAGAACTAGATGCACTGAATCAGATCCCAGCAGATAAGACAGGAAAGGTAGCTGTCAACAGAAGCTATTTCTTGATTTACTGTGTTGGGTTAGGAGAACACAGAGAAGGGTGCTAGAGCTCAGCCGGCCTTGGAATGGGGAGGGCAGGTGGGCAAGTTCCTGTTAACCAGAGCTGGCAGGAAGCCAGGGAAGTCGTGGTTCTAGCTGGCTGCTACCCTAATTGGCACGTGGCTTTCCATCCCAGTTACAAAGGGTGTGACACGTGTGCACACACACACGCTCAAATGCATGCACGTGTGGTGTTTGCACAACAGTGATTGCTGTTGCCTTTGCATTTCCTGGACAAGAGCTGACATTCTAGATATCCAAGTGTTGTGGGGTTTTCTTTTTAACTCCTCAAGCTTCTCCTCATGGCATTTATTAGGGTAAATAGGACAGAGGTGGGTGTGTCTGTTACGCAGCTGTTCAAGGTCAATGTGCGTCCCCCGTTGTCAGGAGGGGGTGCTCCATCAGACCCTAGTTTCTTCCACTTTGTCCAACCTCTTCCAAAGTACAGTTTCCTAAACTTAGTTACACTCTGCATCCAGTGGCACCCAAGTTTGAAAACCTGTTTGTGGGGTGTTACCCTTATTTACGTAGTGGAAGCGGGGTCACAGGTACACACCAGCCTGAAAAGTCACACATGTGGCTTCTACTGACATGGCTGGGAATTTGGCTATGGTACACAGCTGCTGATGCTATCGGGCAGTGAGAGCCTACCTGAATCCAGGCGTGGCAGCTGGCGTGGGAAGTCGGCAGCCTCGGAGGCTGGGCCGGTTAGCTTGCTGCATGTGTCTGACGTCAGAGCTTGGTCTCTTCTCCCCAAGCGGGAGCCACACTAATAGAAGTTACCACAGGAAGGTGGGAGAGGAGATGGACAAAGTACTCAGCGCAGTGCCCACTCCTGGTGCATGGGGTAGACATAAACTGCCCTGTGGCTGTTATTTTCAGGGTGGGCAAACACTATGGAAATTTCAGATCTGGGTCTGGACTTCCGTTTCTTCCCTTTGGTTGGCCAGGAAATTGCTGTAAGCAACCGGATACAGCTGCCTGGCCAGGCTGCTGCTGCTGGGGGCAGGGTGTTTGGGTGCAGGCTGGGGGCTGCAGGATCCAGCCTACGAGGAAGTGAGAGGACACCGTGCTGCCACCTTTGCCTCGGTCCAGAACCCCAGAGCACAGGCTGCCTGCCTGTCTGGACCTTTCCGCCGCCGCCCCTTCTCGAGAGTGGCGGAGCCGTGCCGGGCAGGCACAGGGCTCAGGCCCGCACAGTGAAAGCCAGTGGACATTTTTCAGCTCTGGTTTCATGTTCACCAAGACACTGCTCAGCTTCCACCCAATCCTGTTCCCCCTACCCCCACTGCCTCTGTTTCCGGGATAAGCCTGTGCTGTTGCCTCTCTCAGAGCTGCCAGGCCCAGCAGTACCTTTGAAGTCCCAGCACGTTCTCGGTTCTAGGGTCTTTCTCCACTGAAATGAATATTTAAAAACATCAGGATTCTGTATCTCCTGCAGCTCAGGTAAATAAGAGCAGAATTCAGGGATTGCTGTGAATTCCCTGAGACTTAAGGGCGGTAAGAGAAAACCTGGGGGCCCTCTAGCACCTGGGAAGGGGTCACAGAGCAGACCCGCCCCACTGAGTAGCGGACATTTCTACTGGAGCACCCCAGAGAATAAGGAAGAGCTAGGGCCATGCTGCTCCCCGGCTCCGGGCCGGCTTTTTATCCTTGAAGATGTTCAGAGGCGGCAGCTTTCCCGGCCTCCTCGGACCCTGCTATTGCCGCTAATGGCTAAGAAGATAGCTCCTCTTCTCTTCCTCCTCCCCAGGCAAAGTGCCTCCGCAGCCGTAACTGTCCTAGTGCCAGAATAGCCACGGAAGCATTAGCTGCTCTCCACTGTCAACACATCCTCTCCAGCTCTCCCCCACTCCTGCCTGTCAGCCCCTTTCAGAGAGTTGTCTTCAAAGATTTCCAAACCGAGGAGAAGAAATTTGGGGGTGGGGTGAGGATAGAGATAACTTATTTCCGTCTGTCACAGCACGCGCCAAACCAAATAAAGAAATAGAAATCGTGTTTCCTCTCACCATCTGTGGTCACAGCAGCCAGCTCTGCAAGGGGGGACGCCAAGGAGAAGAGGAACAGAAAGGTGAGGCTGGGCAAGGGGCCCCCAGATTGTCTGCTCTGGGCTTCTCATTCACGGAAGACCGGAACAGTTCCCCAGGTTTTTCATACAAGAGACCGATCACGTCTCACCTTTCTGTCTGGTGAGGACAGAGTGGGTGTAAGAGGTCCCCCCTCACGGAGTTTTGAGCCTGATGGGGAGGCAGATACACGCCGGCCACTTGGGACCGTGGTTGTGAAAGGGGACTGCAGACTGTCACTTAGGCATTATGGGGAAGAGGAGCCTAGCCTGGCAAGAGGCCAGAGAGTTTCTCCCCAGGGAAGGGCACCAGGCCGCGGCCACGAGCAGCCGGCCAGCCAGAGCGGCTGAATCCCTGACCGCCTCGGGCGGGGCTGCTTGACAGGCTGGAGGGAGAGCAGGTAGGGGCCGCTGCAGCGATCGGCAAGAGATGGCGATGTCCAGAAGACCGTGGATGCCAAGGACCGCAGAAGGAGAGAAAGGTAGGAGGCCCTGGGGCACTGGTCAGGCATGGGTGAAAGGGATGAGAAAGGAGGCCTAAATTTACGGCTTAGACAACTGCCCCAGCTGGAATGACGGAAATGCCATTCCATGAGTCAGGATTAGTGGTGGTGGTGGAGGGGGTAGCTTCAGGCCTGAGGACAGTTACAGGACAGAGGACGCTTCCAGATTTGGCCACATTAAGACTGAGTTACCTACGGCCAGCCAGTATTGCTGGGGGCCCCTATACTTGGTTGGTTCAGGGGGCAGGCAGGGGTCCGTCTGTGCCTGGGGATTTGTAATCCTAGTTTATAACTCCCGCTCCCGACATTCCTGACACCCAAAGTCGGGATCAGGGGCCTCTTCTGTTTCCCATAGCTGCCTCCCTCCACTGCCTAGTCCCCTCATAGGGCTGGGAGAGAGCTTGGGCTTGGGGTGGCTCTTTCCCTCCCTGGACCGTGAGCTCCCGAAAGGCAAGGACAGGTCTGTCTCTGCGCTGTATCCTCAGCGCCGCCACCTGATAACCTCCTCACTAGTGAGTTTGAGTGAGTGATCTTGTCGGTGGGGCACACGTGTCCGAGGGACAGAAGTCGTGTTGAACCCACCATCATCCTCCCCCTCACTGCACATCTCTGCTCTTGCCCATTTTCAACCTGTTTTCCACTCAACCATCAAACAGGTTTTTTTAAACTGTAAACGGGTCATATGACCCCTACTCAAAACTCAGACGACTCAGTAGTCCTGAGACTGTGAGCAGTAGTCTGAAGCCCCTTAGGTTTGGTCAGATCTGGCCTTCCTGCCCATCCCGGGCGGGGCCATGGGCCCCTCTGCACCCACCTCCCTCCGTCTGCACAGCATTACCTTTCAGGTCTGTGCAGGTCCCACATTTTAAATTAGACACCACCGCCCATTTTTCCCTTTCCTACGAGAAATGAATATGGATCCACCTCTAATACAGGTTTCTCTGACTCGAAGGTGTAATGCTGAGCAGCTGGAAATGCGCGTGGAACTTTCACCCTCTCTTCCTTGGCAATCAAGCAACGCTGCGGCGGAGCCTCGGGGGAGCCTCGGGTGGGCGAGCACCGCTCCCTGAGCGCCGTCTCCCTGTCGAGAGTGGCCAGATGCGGAGCGTGCGCTCCCCGGAGGCTTTGCGACCCAGCGAGCTTTTTCTAATCTTAACCATTCTTAATGCTTCTCAGTCATAGTGTGGCTCACCGTGAATTGCTTCCTGGCTGAAGTAAAGCTGCCACCTATTTATCACTGATGCTCTGTGTGTCGCTCATGGGCTTGCCCCCCCAGAATTGGGGAATGCAAGAAGTGCAGTTGCTAATTGAAAGCCATCATCCTATCAGCCCATGAATTCAGAATGCCCCAACACGCTGTACCTTATGCTTAAGAGAAATATATGTAAGACAAGGAAGAACGAGGAGCTCCTGTAGGTTTGAAGTGCCAAGAATGGAAAGTTTCATAGAAGGGTCAAATACTCTGATGGTTTTCAGTCTCCATTTAGCTCGCATATTTGAAGAGGCCTGAAAGAGCACCTGCGATTTTGGAGCCCCCCTGCATATAGGATCGGAGGGAAGGGAGTTCATTTCTACCACTTGATGTATCTGGGTGAAACTGGGAGGTGGAGATGATACGGAAATGGGCTCCCCAGGGCAGGACTGTTGGTGTTTTCCTGCCATGGGGTCCAGTGTTTGTTCCCCAGTTTTCTCTGTCAAGCAGCAGTCCCAGCATTAGCAAGTCCTCGACCTGAGTAATTCCTGGGTCACAGCTTTGAGAGGCCGTGTCCAGTGTTGCGTTCTGCAGAGGCTGCTGCCTCAGGTGGGCGCTGCTGGAGCTCCCTGTGGGCTGGTGCTCTGCGGTGAGAACCTGGGCATGCAGCCTTTCTAGGGGTGTGGTAAGCACCTAAATTCCCTCTCACTTAAAAGTCTAGGAAGGTTTGCCCTCAACTGCCTGGCATATTGATATTTGGACTTGTCTCTTGATGCTTTGGAGGATTCTTTTAACCTTTGCACAAATCACGCATTATAGTAAGATTTAGAACAAACAAGAGGAATGTGTTTCTTTTCTAAAACAGGAGCAAGGTGCTTATGGAGGGGAGGCAGGAGGCCGGAAACAGCACATCCTCTCAGCAGCAGGACTCGGTCCATGCAGGCCGGTTTAGGAAGGCGTGTTTGCCTGTTGCAGGGGAAAGCAGCTCCTGTGTCAGTGGGTAAAAACGTGGCCTTCTGGAAGGTCTGCCCGCGACTCTACGTGTGCTCTAGTTGGGAGACTTTTTGCTCTTTAAATAACACAAACTCAGGCAATTTATACAGGAAAATGAAGACACTAAGTCATCAGTCACTAACCCTACTGTGAGCAGAAGTGGTTGATACAGCTTCTGAGGGGCAGATTACTGTGGTGTCTATCAGGGGTGCTGGAGAAGGGCAGGCAGGGAGGGTGGGGCCTGGCTACAGAGAGAGTGCAGAGAAATCAGAGGGTGATTAGTGGGAGGTAGAGAGGCTGTCAAAGCTTTTATTAGAATCGTATCTGACTGATTAATCAGTTAGTAGCATGTTTAGTGTCCGACCAGGACCCAGACATCATAGTGCCCATTAGTATTTATCCAGTGACTAGATGAACAGTTTCAAAGATTGGGGGAGGCGCTTACTGTGTGAGGCCAACGCTATGCATTCAAAACAGCCTTTAGAGACAGAGTCTAGCGCAGTGGAGGGGCTGACTTCGGAACCCCAAGATCTGGTCCTAGGCTGGCTTATAAGCTGTGCAGCCTTGGGGGTTACCTAACCCCATAACCTCTCTCTTCTTTCAACAGAGAAAGCAGAGACTGTATCAGTCATGGGTCGCTGTGAAGAGGAAGTGAAACAATGTAGGTGGAAGAAATGCTAGTACATTGGAAGGCACAATATGGAAAATATAATCTTGTTCAAAAATGTATATTACTGTGTATGGTTTTTTTCTTTAAATGTATGCTATTCAGAGTTAGAAGATGTTGCTGTATAACTGTTTAGAGAGTTTTATTTATTTTTATAGAAAGCAAAATGGAATGAAATTCAATTATTTGCCTCTACCGAGACAAAAAAGAAAAAGCCTAAGTTAGGAGAAGCCAGAGCAAGGAGGATGGAGGTACCACAAAAAGAAGTTCTTGACATGACTGTTAGAAGCTTGGGGCACGTGACCAAGAGGCCTACTGGCTGTCTTCCCTAAAGGCGGGAGTCCTGCCAGGGAGTAGGAGAGAACTGGAAGACCCCTCAAAGGCCCTTTCGTAAGACTATTTTTTGTCCCTATGGAAAATAGTCTGGAGGTTTCTCAAAATAGTAGCTCTACCCTGTGATACAGCAATTCTCCGCCTAGGTGTCTACCGAAGAAAGCGCAGACGCTGAGTGACAGGGCACAGGCACACCTGTCTAGCAAGATTTTCTAGAGCAGAGGGTGGCCCCTACAGTACTGGCATCTGCTGGCCCACCCAGTGCCAGACAGACAGGCACTCACTACGCTTACGGCTGCGCTGTTTACACCTGCCGCGGCAGGGAGCAGCCTAAGTGCCCAGTGATGGGTCAGTGGGTAAAAACGTGGTGTATATGCGATGGGATACTGCTCAGGAGATACACATATAGGAAGACCTTGCCATTTGCAAACATGGCTGAGCTGGAGGGGATTATGCTAAGAGAAGTCAGACAAATACTAGATGATTTCACTCATGTTGAACCTAAACAAAACAAAGGAACAGACAAACTAAGCAAGAACAAAAGCCAGAGCTCTGACTGGGGAACTGAGACCAGCAGGGGAAGGAAGGTGAGGAGGTGAGGGCGGGGAGCAAAGCGGGGAGGCTCCCAGTGGACTGTGGGGGCTGTGTGTGGTGTGGTGACTAAAGATGGATGTACCTACACCTCTCAAGTGGATACAGTGCTGTAAGTCCATGTTACCACCATAAAAAAAAATGATAGTTTTAAAAAAAGGTCTGGCTGTTTCTCCTGCAGTGGCAGGAATGGGCACCTTCGTTTGGGAGTCTCCCTTTCCTCGTGCCCACCACTAACACATCGCACTCACTCTTCGGCAGTCAGCGTAATTCAGCGACTTCATGTGGACCTCAGCGCTCCAGGCTGTGTGGGACAACACATACACATGGCTGATGGCTTTTAAAGTTTTCAAGTGACCCCTGCCGGAGGGGGCGGGGTTGGCCTATGCCCTGTCTAGCAAGATTTCCTAGAGCAAAGGGTGGCCCTTACGGTACTGGCATCTGCTGGCCCACCTAGTGGAAGACAGACAGACAGGCACTCAGACACCTGTCATTTCAGCTTATTTGCATCTTCAAATAACAACTGAGAGTAATGTTAAAATTAGACCGTACTAAAGGCAGTTGGAGTTGAGGAAATCAGTTGAATGCTTCCTCAGTAATTGTCGGTGAGGATGTGAAGGGTGTGCTGTACCTGAGAGAGGCTGATAATAAACAGCTCCAGAAGCCAGAAATAAACACCAGCACCTCTCTTCCCTCTGTCAGAGGCTCCTTTACATGTCTATGCATGTCTTGTCTTGGCTCTTGGGCATTTTTTCTAAGGACAGGAGTGACGGCAGTCACTGCTGGCCACTAACCTGCGACAGAAGGGGGCCCCTGGCCGGGGCAGATCCTGTGCTGCTTACATAGGCAGAGGAGCCAGGGGTGCGCCATCTGGAGTAGGGGTGTCAAGACATGCACATTTGTAACAGGTCGAGATAGAAAATGATCAGAAACCAAAATAGGTCTGCAGAGCAGCAGTCGGAAACACTTCCTAGTAGAGGTGTCCTTGGGAGGGGTCTGGAGAGCTGAGTATGGGCCAGACATCAGTTTTGAGCAGAACAGTGAGCCAATCAGTGGCTCAGAAATAAGGCTCGGAAAAAGAGGAAAATAAAGGCGTGTGGCCTTGATGCTGGGCTAGGTATCATAAGGAATTTACTGATAGGCAGGATCTGAATGTAAGTTACAAATTTAGAACTGGGATTAGGAAGGGCTCTATGGCAGCACAGTACAGGCTGGCTTAGAGGAGAAGGGGAGGGAGAATGACAGTCGGAATGAAGCGGGAGGCTGGAGGTAGAATGTCCTGTAAGGACTACGTGTTTGCTACCAGAATATTCAGCCAATAGCAACCAGAGGCTCCCCACTGCCAACATCATACCATGTTGTGCCTCTTGGCCAGGTCTCTGAGCACCCCGTGACCATCGCCAGCCTCCCATCCACTTTTCCCCTCTGTGCTTCACAGCACAGTTCCCTCAACACTTCCCGTCAGACCCAGTATGCAGTCTCCCACCTCCATGTCCTGGTGCTAACTCTTTCCCAACCTCCTGTCCTTCCTGCCCATGCCTATCACCAAGGTCACGTCCTCCTTGACGATCCCATCTCTAAATGCTCAGAAAGGTGAGTGGAGATACCCGACCACCCCAAGGGATGAGACCTGAAATCCTGGTTTTGGAGCTCCTGGGGAGAGGCAGTCAGAAGGCGCAGCTCACCCAGCAGGACAGAACCCCAGGAGGACGGCTCAGATTTGCTTTGCCTTCTCACTAGTCCTCTGGCCCACCCCAGTGGGCTGTTGCTGATGTTGTGCTGCAGGGAACTGCAGCTTCTCGCTGCTGGGCTTCAGCAGGTGCTAAAGTGATAGGAAAACTGTACCATGTTCTCCAAAAAGGCCCCCCAAGGAAGATGAGCAAGGGTGACTGATTTGGTAGACTGTGCGGTGTCTTAGAAGACAGAGGGGCCGGGAGAATGGAGAAAGAGTAAAGGAGCAAAGGCAGCAGAGAGAGGAAGAGCACCTTCCTCCCATGGTTGTGGGTGCTGGGGCTCTAGACTGGGGTTCACTGAACAAGAGGACAGAGACCCAATCAGCCAGCAGCCCCCAAGAGACCCTGGTGAACGGGAAGCACATGGCTCGATTTCATCAATTGTGGGATTGTTCTGGGAGGTCCAGTGGCTTTTGGAAACTGCTACCTGACAAGGTTATCAGCACACTGAACAGGAGCCGGGGAGGAGCTCCAGCTTCAAGTTAGAGGTCAACTGGGCTAGGAGGATCCTTGCCTGGAGGGCATAGTCTGGGAAGTACCTGCTTTCTGGGCCAGGAAAGAGGGGGCTGGCACAAGGCAGCCTCCGCAGAGCAGGAGAGTACGGTGGGGAGGGAGTCAAGTCCTCCTGGAGGCTGGTGGCGCCTCCTCAGAGAGGAGGAGACTGGGGACTAGACGTGCTGTAGGCAGGTTCAAATGAGCGGGGCAGGGCAGGAGGAAAGAGGAAAAGAGGATGGGGAGGAGGCGAGAGGGAGAAAGAGGCTCTTAACAAAAAGCAAGATGAAAGGTGGCAGAGAACAGGTGGCATTCATGCCCACCCTCTGAGTAACCCAGGTTAGGGGGCTTATTTTCCCTCTCAACCTATACATTGGGAAGTATTATCTAGAAAGGAGATGGCTGACCTAAAACTCTTGTTCAGAGGCGAGCAGGGGAAACCAAGTCATGTCCCTACTCCACTGTCGGTCTGCCCTGGAGGCTATGGCTTCAATCCTAGGGGGGAGACTAAGGTTCATGAGAAGGAAAATCACTACACAGAAATAATGTGGGATTCTGGAATGACCATGAGGGAGGCCCTGGGGATACTTCCATGGAGCCCTTTCAGAACCCCTATACATTCCTGGCTGTAAACTGGTTAGGAGAGATGACAAAGAGTGGGACCAGATGTCTTAATAAAAATAAGAGTGAAAATAGATGAAATAGGAATCAAAAAGACCATACAAAAGATCAGTGAAACTAAGAGCTGGTTCTTTGAGAAGATAAACAAAATAGATAAACCTCTAGCTAGGCTAACAAGAAAAAATATTAATAACCAGAGTTAGAAATGAAATGGGAAAATTACCAGACAGCATAGAAATACAATGAACCTAAGAGATCACTATAAATAACTACATGCTAATAAATGTAACCTTTAAGAAATGAACACATTTTTAGAAAAATACGGTTTACAAGACTAAAGCAAGAAGATACAAGACAGTTGAATAAATGGATCACAATCATGGAAATTTAAACAGTAATCAGGATCTCCCCCAAAACAAAACTCAGGCCCAAATTGCTTTACAAGCAAATGCTGTCTGACCTCTGAAGAACTTAAGACCTTATTGTTCAAATTGTTTACAAAAATCCAAGGAAAGGAAATGATCCCTAGTACATTTTATGATGCCAGAGTTACCCTAACACCAAAACCAGAGACAGCACAAGAAAATGACATACCAATATCCCCTATGAGTAGTGAGTGAAAATCTTCAACAAAATTGTAGGGAATCAAATTCACCACTACATTACAAGGATTATGTATCAGTGTGGGATTTATACCAAGGATGCGAGGATAGTTTAATACGCATGCTTAATCAATATATTACATCAACAAAAAAGATAAAAATCATACAATGCTATCAACAGATATGAAGAAAACATTTGACAAATAGCAGCACCCATTTATGATAAAACCTCTAAAGAACATGGGACTAGAAGGTACCTACATCAGTATAATAAAGGTCATATATCACTAACTTATAAGCAACATAATAAATAGTGAAAAACAAAGTTTTCCCTTTAAGCTCAGGAACAAACAAGGATGCCCACTATCAGATATTTGCCAAGGCAATGAGACAAAAACAAACCAGGAAATAAATGGGATCTAGGTGGGGTGAAGTTGTGAAGCTGTCGTTACTTGTCATAGGAGACTATATACAGGAAACTCACCTAAAAGCTCTGAGACACAGTAAATGAATACAGCAAAGGGGCAGGTTACAAATCAACATGCAAAAATCTGTTGCATGTTTATATTCAAATAATGAGAAGAAAAATTAACTCTATTCACAATCCCATCAAAAAAGGATCAAATACCTAGGAATTAACCTAACCAAGGAGGTGAGGGGCTTATACAGCGAAAAGTACAAGATCTAACTAAAGGTTATAAATTATAACATAAAAAGATGGAAAGACATTTCCATGTTTATGGATAGAGAAAATCAAGAGTCACAGTGATTATTCTACCAAAAGCAGTGTTTAAATATAATTCATTCCCCACTACAATACCAACAATATTCTTCAAAGAAATTTAGCAAAAATATTAACTTTCATATGGAACCACCGAGGGTCTCCATTAGTAAAGCAAGCTGAAAAGAAAGGAAACTAAAGAGAGGGGCATCCCGTCTCCTGACTTTGTACTATAGAGCAGCAATAATTAAACCAATATGATACTGGAATAGAAATAGACACATGGATCAGTGGAACAGAATCAAAACCCAAAAATAAACCCCCGCAATACTTAATCCATCTATACACTTCATTCCTTCGTGATGAAGGAGCCAGGACCACACCATGGGAAAAAAGGAAAGTCTCTTTAACAAATAGTGTTGGGAAATCTGGCTAGCCGCATGTAAAAGAATGATCATTCTGTAACCCTGTGCACAAAAACAAATCCAAAATCGATAGATATAAGACCTGCAACAATAAAATATGAAAAGAAAGCACTGGCCATGTGTTTCACGAAGCCAGTGAAGAAGATGATTTTGGAGACTCAGCTCCTACACCAAGAGGAATAAAAATAAAAATGAACAATTGTGATTACCTCAAATTAAAAAGGTTTTAGAGAGGGAAATAAAGTAGTGTTAGATTAAAAAGACATTCTGCTGAATGGAAGAAAATATCACGTACTAACAAGGGGTTAATACACAAAAATGTACTCAATTTTAAAATAAAAATCTCACTACATAAATGGACAACAGATTTGAACAGACAACTCACCAAAGGGGAGTAGGCCAGTAGGTACATGGAATAATGTTTATCATTACTTTTAATAGGGAGGTGCAGGTCAAAACCACAATGAGATGTAATTTCATACCCACAATAATAGCGCATGTTAGAAAGACCCTCAAAAAGTGCTGGAGTGAGCTTGCAGGAAGAGAAAACCTAGTAGGCTGTGGGTGCAAATGCGAACTGGTACAGTCATTTTGAAAAATGATCTGGATTTACCTTTTAAAAACTGAAAATGGCAATGCCAAACTACCCAGAAATCCCATTATTGGGCATCTATGTGAAGAGCCTGAAGTCATCAATGTAAAAAACATGTTCTACGGTGCTTACTGTAGCATTATTTACAATGGGTAGGGTGTGGAACAACCTAAGTGCCCCCTGATGGAGGACTGGAAAAAGGAGGTGTGGTATAGCCACACAATGGGATATTATTCAGCCATAAACAACAATGCAATGTTGCCACTTTACAGCAGAATGGAAGGAGTTACAGGGGGTGATGTAAAGTACTGGAAGTCGAGTGACAAAGACAAATATTGGGTGTTTTTAAAGAGTGGATAATTGGACAAAGCAAAATATGTCAAAAAAGTAGTAAGTGAGGTGAGACTTCTGAGGGTAAGAAGCTGGGTCACTCTTTAACCTCTTGCACAAAAATAAATTCAAAATGGATTAGAGACTTAGATATAAAACCTGCAAAGATAAAACACTGATATAATATAAAAATATTGGCAGAACATTTCAGGAGGGAGAAAAGGTCAAAGAGGTAGAAGGAATGGTAGTGGAGGAAAAAGAGAAAACAAACAAAACCTCAATGACTTCCTGTTGCAGGAGGGAGGTTTCTCCTCTAACTGCTTTAGACTCTGAAATACTGAAGAAAGTATCAGCCTTGGGGGCTCTCTGCTGAGAAAGAGGTGCAGTGTTGTTTTTGGAAGAGGGAATCTTTGCTTCCACAGACCTGTGCCTTAGGAAAGGTGAGACAGAGAGCAGCCAAAGACCTGAAGGGGCTGAGGTTACATTCACAGCCCAGGGAGGGCAGGGGTCCCCACTCCTCAAAGATCTGGAGCTGACAGATGCACTGAGTGAGAAAAGCAGGAGTCAGCACAGGCTGGAAACTTTGGGGGGAAGAGTTGGAAAAAAGTAATGACAGACACTGCCCGTGGGCCAATGGAAGAAGCCCCCCCTTCTTTAAGACACATTACCGCCATCTGCCCGGAGACTGCCGCAATAAATACGGAGGAGTAACAGCTCCAGACATGCTCGGGGCCCCTCACATGGATCAGTGCGCAACCTGCACAACTGTGCTGCAGTGCGCCTGCTGGACATTGTAGGGCCTTGCGAGACAAATTAGTAAGCAGAGATTTTAGAATGCTTTTCTCTGTGCAATGTGATATATGTTCCCCAGCTCTTCCAGAACTTCCAGAAGGGAAAAAAAAAACTGCACTGCTTTTTCACAGCTTTTGGAGGTGGATTTGTTTTTCTTCCTACTGTGGTGCTGTATGAAGCCAGGCCTGAAGGCTGAGGCAGTGTGGCTCAGATAAATCTGGATGACACTCATTTTCCCACGCAGGCAGCAGGGTGTGCACTCCACGAACGGTGACGACTTAGTTTCCTGTTACAGTTGCCAGTCTCTAAAGTCTGAGGTCCCTGTTCTGGCGGGGGGGCTACCAGGTGGAGGGGTACTTCTGGGTCTTACAAGACCTCTGAACACAGTTCCAGTAGCTGACCAGCCATCACAGAGAAGAGACGTGAGGGGAAGTGAGCTGGGAGAAGGCCCAAGGCCAGGCTGTGCAGGCAAGGGCCCAGGGTCCAAGCGACAGAGCACAGGGCTCTCCAAGCCAGAAGGCTGCGGCGAGGTGGGCTAGAAGGGCTTGAAGGCTTTGGGAGCGGCCACCGAAACCTGCTCTGGGCAGTCCCAGCATGGACATGTGTGGGTTGGTGTCACTTAGAGACTGAGCAGGGGCAGAGGAGGAGGAGAGCAGCAGGGCTGTGCTGGCCCCTCACTCCCACCGAGGCCCGCCTGGTGCCACGAGCTCCGGGGCGTGTGGGGGGGGCAGGCTGCTGTAAAAGCGGGAGCAGACGTGGTGGGGGAGGCGCAGTGCGCAGTCAGTGGGAGCATCTAACCGCTAGAGGCTGGCTCAGGACACGGTCCGGAGGCTGTGCCACCTCTCACCCTTGGCCCCCAGCTCCCCAGTACGGGGCAAGGGAGAGCAGGGCATGAGGGAAGGGGTCAGGACTGTGAATCTCACCAGCTGGCTAAAAAGGGTTATTGTCGCATTATAAATCCCGGCCAGGCATGTTTATGAGGCTCTCGGAAGCTGCAGGAACAGTATCATTTAGAGAACATTTATGCTCACAAGGCGAAGGCACTCGCTCCCTCCCTTTATTTATGAGGCATGCTGGGTAATTAAGTGAGAGCTGGGAAGGGAGGGGGCTGGGAGAAGATCACCCCTAAATAATCCCGCCTGGTGAAGCCACCATCTGGGCTGTGGGGCGGGAGGGATGGCCCCCATATGGTCAGATGGTTTATGAGCAGAGGCTGGGTCCAGGGGCGGAGGACCCGGGCTCACCCACACAGCTGTGGCTGCGCTCCCGGACGCCGGGACGTGTCCTCAGGTCCTCGGCAGCCAGCACCGCGCCTGCTACACGCTGGCTGCCGAAGGCACGTTGTTGCGTCCACTCGTTTGCTGCCTCGTGCCAGATACTTCACTCGCTACATGCCGCTTCCTCACTGATGACACTCACAAAAGACGCCTCTGCCTTCCCGCAGCTTACGATCCAGCAGGGGCTGGACTTGAGCAGGGACTCAAGTGACCATTTCACTGCAGTGGACTTGCCTTCTGCTGCCTACTCCAGTTAAAGAAAAAGGGAAATAGATTGACAGAGAGGTAACAGGGCATGGACGGGCTGTTACTACAAAGGAGCCTGATAACTAACTCAAGGCTGGAACAAAATCAGGCCATTCTCACAGCGTGAAACAGTTCAAAGTGACACTGCCTGGAAAGGAGAGCTGGGATTCGTGCAGGCCCGGAGGCCTTTGGCCGACCAACCCTCACAGCGCTGCGTCTCTGACCTGCTGGAGGGTTTGTTTTTATGAGATTTCAGAGTGACCAGGAAAAGGGTAACCTGACCGTGGGGGCAGAGGTGGAAGCAGGTGGCGCCCAGTCACAAGCCAGTTCTTCCACCTGAGGACTCAATATTCTCCTCCTCCCCAAACCCTCGCCTGCAGCAGAGATGGGGGACTCTGTCCTCACTGAGCCCTGGAGATTTCTGGGCACCAGGACAGGTGTTGCCAATTGAGAGGTGGGAGTCCTCTCACTCGGTGTCCCCGTCTTTTGGTTTACAGAGTGTGAATCACACACCCAGACTGATGATCCAGTCTTGGTCTACTGAGCTAATGCAAACACATCTAGTATATTTCAAAATATATTTTTCTCTACCTGATGAAAATTTAAATCTGAGCATCCATTAAGCCTTTGAACTATGCATCCTCAGTAAACAATGCTTCACTAAGATGTTATCTGGGAGCATGGGGGTACATCTTCGTGTGGGGGCATGTTGGTTACCGGAGGTGAAAACAGTGATGGACCCAGAGTCTGGTTCTGATCTGGGTGACTTCCTCCATTGCCCTTCTGGCCAGTGACCCCATGCAGAGGCTCAGTCCACACCCCTCCTCCCTAGGACGTGGTGGGAGTCACCCACTTGCTTGATGCCTAGAGTGAAGTAGAGGGGACTAGGGGAGCTTGTCTTGGTGGCTTTGCAACCAGCCCCCAGCCCTGTGCCTCTTCTAATGCTCATTTTTGAACCTTCCCTCACAGTCCCAGCCTTAGGAGCCACACTGTGAGGAGGTGAAGCCACACACGGAGGTCTCAGAGCAAGAGGAGTGCTGTGCGGAGGGGGAGAGGCCAGGGAGTCAGGAGCACCAGACACGGGAGTGAGAAAGCCATGTTGGAAGTGGTCCTGCCTCCCACAATACCAGAAGACTTAGAATGCCTGAATTCCCAAACCACACAATTGTGAGATAAATGAAATGGTTGTTTCAAGTCACAATGTCTCAGGGCAATTTGTTGTGCAGTAATAGACAACGGAAAGAGACTGAGAATGCAGTCTCAGTGCTGGTCCTGACTCATATGAAGCTGTGAACAGACTCAGCTGGGCCTATGGCTGCCTTTGCTGAGAAGTGACATTACCGGAGATGGTCTAAATTCTGGAAGGATGGACGCCAACTCCTCCAGCTCACAACATCCAGGCTCCGGCTTACTCTGGACTCTCCTCTTTCTGGTCTTTGCAACCAGCATGCTCAAAGACCCCAGAACCAGTTTTCCCAGCACTTGGGCGCCTCCAGTCTTTGTGGCCAGACTGAATCCCAGTGGAGGGATGGGGTCCTTTGAGGACAAGACGCTGGGCTTGGTGTCAACTGCTAGGAGATGGCTGCGGGGGGCAGAGTAACAAAGGGGTGATGGGCTATCTCAGCAGGCAGGGGCCCGAGATGGTAGTGGGGATCAAAAATCACTCAGTAGGGGCCTCCCTGGTGGCGCAAGGGGTTTAGTCTCAGCACTATGAAGCTATCCGCTGCACAGCCACTGCAGCACGGGTTTGATCCCTGGCCAGGGAGCTTGCCTGCTGCCCGCCCCCTCAGCAGTGTATTTCAGTCAGTCTGCCTGTTCTCCTCCCCAGGCTGTCTCTGGTAAATCATCTCAACAATCCCCACACCTCTGGTCTACAGCCCAGCTCTTACATGCATAAATAAATACATCTTTAAAAAAAAAAAATGCTCGGTAGGTACAGCTTCAGAGTAAAATGTTTTGTGCTATTAAGTAATACCAGACTGGGCTTTATGAATGACATGGAGTCTATCTTTAAGACTTAAAAAAGACATTTACCTCCAATTTCTGCTTATGGCTTTACTTATGCTATTAAGCTTCCATTTCATGCACAAATGAATTATGCAGAGAACGCTGCAGCTTAGTTTCAGCAGGCAAACAGAGGCTGAGCCAGTGCCTTCCTATTACTCTGATGTCAGTGCACAAAAGGATGTTGGATGCAGTTCTGGCAGATTAACAAATTAGCTCTGCTGCTGTTACCTAAAGTGTTGCCAAACTGTCAGAGAGAGTCTGAAACTCCAGGACTGAGAGGTGCTGGCAGGTCTAAGAGCTGCCCGGTTCTGCTGAGTCCTCAGTGGGTTTCCAGGGGCCGTGTTGTTCGCAGGGTAAGAAGCCACTATCTGAGAGTTGAGGGTCCCGCTCTCAAAGCCGCTCCCATATAAGGGTTCTCTGTTTTACATATCTGAGGAGGAGCCCGCAGACTCCTAGGTAGGAAGTTCAGCTCCACCTGAGGCTCTGATTACTCACGCAACTGCTTCACGCTCTGCCCCTGGGTCCCTGCACACGTGCTCATCCTTCTCTGCTCTCCCGGACGCAGGGCACAGGCCCAGCCAGCTGAGCATCAGCGACTACTGAGGGTTCACAGGGCACCACGGTTGGGGTTGTCTGAAAATCAGAGGGTTTCTCTGTTCCTTCTTCCTGCACAACTGGCCATCTTACTGTCTTGGTTTTCAAGTAACATTATAGAATGAAAAACTGTAAGACCCTTCGCCCACTTTGTTCAGTAATTCCCCTAGATCCTTCCTGTCAACTTAGAAAAAGGCAGAGTGAACAAGAGGTTTCTCATCCAACTTTAGAGGCTCCAAATGTCTCCCGCTCTGAGCTTGCCACCCCGTCTGAAGTTCTGTCATTTCAAAAGCAGCCTCCGAGTGAAGATTGTCCGTCCCCGGGAGCCCTGTTAAATTTCAGATAACCCAACCATGGTGCCATATGAACCCTTATTAGTCATCAATGTTCGAATTCTTCTCAGCAACCCCTGCATGGCCACAGCCCCCCAAATACACATCACTCATGTCCTGCCCTGTTCACAGCACCCACACTTCTCTCTCTGCCTTTACCAGCCTTGCCCTCTGCTTCCCAAACGGTACCAAGTATTTATGGTTTCTGATCTCATGATACCATTTCTCTGTATAGGTCTTGACCTCGCATCTCTGGACTATTCTTTGCATTCTTTCTAAACCAGTTATGATTCCCCCTCCTCCCCACTTATTCTTCTCCTGGCTGGTTCTTAGGGATTGCTCACTCCAGAATGTCTCCCATATTGGCCAAATTTTTGAGGAGGCAGACAAGTAAATACCTTAGGAATGAACAGCAAGCTCTGGAGGATGCTGGGAAAGATCCTGCTGAGCAAGAAGCCCTACCAGGTACAACTTCAGGGCTATTTCAAAGGTTTGAATACAAAGCACTAGGTGGGGTGGGCTGGGCCGGGGGAAGGAGTGAAGGTGGAGAGTCCAAAGGCAATTTCTAGCTCTCCACAATGTTGCTCACAAGCAGTTCATTTTCTTGTATTCCTGACTCTCAGCTCCTGGCTCCTGTTTACGAGTGAATCCTAGGAGAGCCACTGAGTCACAGAGGGCTACAGCTGGAAGGGACCTTCCTCGTGCAAGATCAGATGAAGGGATTTTACCTCGGTCACAGTGCTTTGAAAGGCAGAGCTGGACTCTGCCATCAGTGCCCCTGTTGCCATCCTTCCTCTCTGTTTATTTGTAGGTTGCTGCCCTCTTAGGATAGCATCATTTCCAGAAAGTAATTCATGTGGACTACAGACCACAGTGGTTATGACATAAAATAATAACTGTACAGATGAGGTGTCCCAGAAATGCTGGCCCACATGTGCCACCACTGGGGCAGTACCAGAACCCCTGGCCCTCATATACCCTGCATGAACTGGCAGCAGACCCCTGGACTCTGCACGTCAGCCCTAACTGCAATACAGTGGGTCCATGTGGCCACAAGACCAACTGTGCCCACAAGGCTCACTTTGTCTACAAGGCCTCTGTGAAGCCCCAGATGCACCCACAGCAAGATCCCAGTTGAGTGCTCCCAGTCACCTCCCATAGTCAGCTGTAATGGCAAAGCCTACCTTTCTGCCCTGGACACACCCACAAGGACCCAGTTATCAGGTCTTACAAAGGTGTTATACTACATCTATGACTCCCAGGAGCCCAGATACCCCATTTCACCTCCCACATCTAGCTAGTTAGCTGAAGGTCATGCCTCCAACAGCTAGACACCCTCTTGGTACCACAGGCCACTGCTGGCACTGTGCACCTCCGCTGGCCCATGAATACCAACATGGAAGACAGCCAAGACACACCAGTGCACATCCAGCAGCAACTTCAGGTGGCCACATGCCATGGCTGGACCTACAATATGACCAATGCGCATACATTTAGTCCAGGACCAAGGCCAAACCCGACCAAAGGGTCTCGGCCTGGCAAGACTAATAATCCTGTTCATAGGGCACAGCAGGAAGGTGGGTGCAGCTCACAAAGGGAGCACACTTTGAGAGACTAACTTGGGACTCCGGGATACCATATTACATCACCTCCAAAAGACCAAACCTTCAGTACTAGAGCAGGTAGTAGTATCACCTGAGACAGAAACAGAGACAACTATGCCAAATGGGTACACAGAAGAACATCACCCAAATGAAAGAGTAAAACAAAACTCAAAAGAACCTAAAGAAATGGAGATAAGCAAAGTACTTGAGGAAGAATTCAAAGTATTGGCTATAAAGATGCTCACTAATCTCAGGAGAAGAATTACTGTACTAGAAAAACTTAGAAACTTCCAAACAGAAGTCATAGTGCTGAGGAATATAAAAATAGAACTTAAAAAATACAATGGAAGACACGCCCCCAAAACATGGCGGCGAACAGACGCTAGGATCAGGCTCTCCCACAAAAAATCGATTTATGGAGAAAAATATCCCTAACTTTGAGAGCTGACTCGAAGAGAACCGGATACCCTACGCAATACAATCAACTCCGGGGGGGCTTTGGACTTGAAAATAAACCGAAGAGTCGGAGTAAAGAGAAGAGAAAAGACATCGGACTCCACACAAAGGAGCAGCAGAAAGGAGAGGTGGGCAAACCGGCTTCCCCTGAGAACCACTGAATACAAGGTTAGAAACTGTGGTGAGGTTGAGGGGCTCAGGCCAGCCGACTGGGAGCGCGACCCCCACCCCCCCACCCCAGAACCCACCCCCTTCCCTGCTTGGCAGCCCTGAGGAGCAGGAAAGCAGGAGGGTCACTGCGTCCCATCGCCCACCTGGGGCTAGGTAACATCTTAAAGGGGAGAAAGTCCAAGCAAGAAACATCCCCCACTGGTTGCTAGGTGATAGATTAGCCAGAAAAACTGGTTGGGCTGGAAAACCTCCTGCGGAGACCACCTCAAACACTCTGGGCTTTAGAATGCAAATTGATCCCAAGCTGATGGGAAGGATGGCATTTAAGGACTATTGACTGACAATCCCCAAAACTCCTCCCATACCTGTTGCTAAAACTGTCTCTTGTTGAAAAGATTTCTGACCACACCCTCCCTTGCTAAGTGTCAGCATCTTGGCACCCAGAGGGTGGCAAACAAACAAACAAACAAACAAAGACCACAGCAGGTGGTGAACACGGCCCAGCACTTGCCACCCCCCTAACTTCTAGGTGGCTGCACACTGGCACCCTAGAAACTAGGGGAGGTGAAACGCTGATCAACAGCCACCCACAGCCTCCACCCCTGCACCCCTTCGTGGAGTAGCAGGCCCCAAGCAGCAGAAAAAAAACTAAGACCAGGAGCTTCCAAACCCCTCTCCACCAGACATAACCCCAGGGGCAGGAATAGCCCCAGGCAAACATTGGAGGAAAGGGGGAAAAAAAGGGGGGGGGAGAAAGAATAGAAAGACTCCCAGCAAGGACTAATGACAGCAGCAACAGCAAGACAACAACATCTGTCACTGGAAAGGAGGGGCTGAACCCCAGCAGGGGACCCAACCAGAGATCCCAGAACCAAAGAGCAAAAGGACTATAGAACTCCAAATTCGCATCTCCCCAATACTTTATTTTCTTTATTATTATTATTTTTATTCTTTACTATTTTATTATTGTTATTATTATTATCCTTTTTTTTTTAAACTTTTAACCTACCTTTTTCTCTTGGTCATTCATTCCTACTTTTCTTCACCTTCATTCCACTTTTCTTTCCTCTCCCTGTTTTTGTTTTTTTTCTTTTTTTTTTCCTTTCTCTCTTTACTCTTTCTTTCTTTTTTACTACAAACCACCCCTTCGTCTTCCCTAATTAAACTCGCAACTGGAAACACACTGGAGACACAGCACGAGAAACACAAAAATTCAACAAAGAAAAATAAGAAAATCCAGAAGATACCCAGCCACAACTAAGGCAACTCAGACACTAGGGAACCACAAACACTCCTGAGCAAGTAAAACCAGAAGTCATGCCCGCCAGCACCAGTGGAAAACTATGAACAGAGCAAAGCAGAAAGCCAACAACAGGAAAGAAAAAAGTCACAAATGACCCTCAAAACAATACACCACAAAAAGAAAATCCCTCTCCAGAACCTATTAATATGGACATAGAAGATTACTTCCACCTAACAGATAAAGACTTCAAAATAGCCATCACAAAAAAATTGATAGCATTAAATGAAAAGAACAAAGAACTGAGGAACAATAATGAATCCATAAAGAAGAAATTGAAGGAAATGGAAGATTTAAAAACATTAGTAGAGCTGAAGAAATCCAGGGAAAGTCAGAAAAGTGAATTAAAAGATATGCAGGGAAGAATAAGAACTCTGGAAGATAAAGATACTAACAGAATCAAGGCAGAAAAGGAAAGAGAAAAACAAAGGAAAAAGAATGAGGAAAAGCTTCGAGGACTATCTGACACCATGAAAAATGGAAACATCAGAATCATAGGAATCCCAGAAGGAGAAGAGAGAGACAAAGGAACAGAGAAATTTCTCAAGGAGATAATTGAAGAGAACTTCCCAAACATGAAAAAGGAAACAAAAATTGACATACAGGAAGCCAGACGAACTCCATATTATTACAACGAAAGAAAAAAAAACTGCAAGATATGATAGTAAAACTATCGAGAATTCAAGACAAGGAAAATATATTGAAAATGAAGAGGGCAAAGAAACAAACAACCTATAAAGGAAAGCCAATCAGGCTGACATCAGATTTCTCTGAAGAAACACTACAGCCAAGAAGAGATTGGAGGGACATATATAACACACTACATGCCAAAAAATGTCACCCAATAATACTCTACCCTGCAAAGCTCTCATTCCTCTATGAAGAAAAAACATGGACCTTTTCCGACAAACAGAAACTACAGAAATTCATCACTACCAAACCCCCACTCCAAAGAATACTAGAAGAAGTCATGAAGACAAAACCATCAGAAGAAAGACCAGGAAACACAGAATAAGGTAAGAATTAAAACCACAAAAGAGTAAACAAACAAAAAATATGGATGACAGTATGTCAATATTAACTCTAAATGTAAATGGACTAAACACACCAATTAAAAGACACATCATAGCAAGATGGATCAAAAAACAGAACCCAACCTTCTGCTGTCTATAAGAAACACATTTAATTGAGAAAGATAAACAGAGATTTGTAGTTAAAGGATGGAAAACAATCCTACAAGCAAATGGACCAAGAAAGAAGGCAGGAACAGCTATACTTATATCAGATAAAATAGACTTCAAACTTAAGAAGGTAAAAAAAGACAAAGCTGGCCACTTCATCCTGATAAAGGGAACAATAAAACAGGAGGATATAACAATCATCAACATATACTCCCCAAATGAAGGAGC